>JADDOH010014913.1:0-36992 GCA_016648135.1 Agrypnia vestita | reverse complement strand
CTTGCATGAATAAGTTAAATATGTAGGTACTGCAAGATGGTTCTGTTGAGAGCCCTAACAATCAAAGAGGTTGTATGAAAAAATAAATTAATGAGTAAGTTCCAGGACAAAAGAGTGTAGCGCTCAATCTTCTCTGTTTACCTAGTAAGGCTATTCTATATCTATAAATGTATTTTAAGAGGGTAAAATAAATTATATTTATTCAAATAATGCAGAAAATGCATTAATTTTCATTTGAGGTGACGTATCCATTTTTTTAAACATACAGACCGGTAATTGATGTTCAATTCTGGAGCGATTTACCGACAGGGATAATAGTTCTCCCAGAACAGATCAGTTCGCTCCCAGGAAGCTTCCTCCGTGTGTGCGTTCCTGGTAGCCGAAGTTCCCGGGCAGAAGGAATAGCTGTTATCAATGGAGCATTTTCGCTCATACAATGCCGGAATCCCGGGGGAACAGAATGCGATTAAGGCGACCGTTACTCTGTTCCCTGTTCCACGTGGGGGATGCTTAAATTGAAATTTGAACCAAATGTGAATGCAAATACCTAATAGATTTTTTACTACGTGAATCCCAAATGCATGCAAAGGCAAATAAAATGCCATGAACTTTGATGTTAATATATATAAAATACTAACCCATAAAAACAATGTTTTTATTATACTCCCTTTCTCATTTACTAGTGGAAACTGGTTTGGCGCTTAACCTACGCGTTGGGCTTCGATCGGGCGACGCTAGGAAAGGGAGTAATAAAAATTTTCCAAAAATCCAAAATTATACTATAATCAGGTTACGTGTCTACCAGATGCGTCGGAGTCTCCATACAACTTACTGAGTTGTATGAAAAAACCATTAAAAATTTGAAAATACCAAAATTATACTATATTTTGTTTTTTAAACGAAAATTTGATAGACCTTCTTGATCGTCACCACGAGTCTACTTGCAAAGTTTCAGCTCGATTGGATCACGGGAAAAGGGTTAAAAATCGATCCAAAGTTTTTTCGTCAAGCAAGCAAGCAGACGCCACGAGTTAAAAGAAAGGAAGTAAAAATATATATGGTACAGATCTTTACAAGCACATCGGAGGACCTAAATCAACGTCCTAACGTCATTTTCAACAACTTGATGTCGCCACTTGCTATTGGTTAAAAATATCACTCGGAAAACGGCCATCTTAGCTTTTGATTGGTCAATCGTGACATCAACGTTTGGATTTATTACGTTGCGTAGTGCATGAATTTCATTGTATACCAAAATATAACTCTAAACGCACCTAAAAGTGTGTAGAAAATCAACTAAAATGTTTTCGTTAAAAAATAGTTTTTCATTTTAGTTTTAACATTATCTACGACAATTTAATAGTTGGCCGAAAACAAAACACAAGGATTACAATTAGTGTGGCAATATATTACGTAAAATATTTCACACAAAAGCGTCGAGGGCGTCATTAAACAGGGGCGTAACCTAGTTTGACCGGCTAAATAGACAAGTACTAATTTGACATTAACGTGTGCTCGCCGGTCACCCACCCACACACGCGCGGGCCCGCCCTCACACACATACATGTTCACACGGTAATGCGCACACACGGCAGACTATCCAATTTGCCCAAGCACTGCATAATTTCCATCTCCATTGCAAATTGGGACCTGATCTGCAGTATCCCTAATGACGAAAGGCCCTTCTCTGCTGGCGTGAATGCCTCTGGCTCTTCTAAGAGTTGAAGAGAACTGAGCATCCTTGAACACTCCCAAAGAAGCAGCATTTTCCAATAGACTAAAATAAATCAATTAGGTAGAAGAGAAATGGCAAAATGGAAGGAATGAGAAACCTAAGTATAATTATTTATGAAATAACTAAATCCAATTAAAAATAACGGAATTTAATGTTTGAATTTCACCTTCATATTAATTAATTAATTAATCAAGATATATTAAGGGTGTCTCATAGACGAAGCTACTTATATGGAAACGTAAGTATGGAAGTCTTTGGGTATTTATAGGGCTTACGACCAACGTGCGGTTAGTTTAAGTGATCATTTTACACAATGTCATCATCATCATCATCATCATCATCATTCTTGGCACTACAACCCTTGGTGGATCTTGGCCTCCTCAATAATTTTCCTTCACTCATCTCGGTCTAGTGCCAGCTCTCTCCAATTTCGAAGCTCTAAGGCAGAGATATCTTTGAGGACGTTGTCACTCCATCTTAATTTTACACAATGTATCGTTCATAAATTCCACCCATGATAGACTACCATATCTTCAAGTGTGTTTACTGGGGTATTATGCCGTGTTGTTATGACCTTTCGGGCGGATGTTTCGGATCCCATTGCAGGGTCCATCAGGGCTGATGATGATACCATATCTATCACATTTTTTGGATGTTCCATATATTAATATGTCAACTTTGCACATATTATTTCATATGTGACTTGTATTTTATTTCCGCCATCTGTGGTTGAAATTTGTCATAAACCTGTAAAAATGTCGCTGTTGGTCATGTAATGTCAAAACTTCCAAAAAATTGATAGTTGCGGTAGTCTATTAAGGGTGGATCGGTGAACGTTACATATTATGAAAAATGTCAAACAAACAAAAAAAATTGGATAAATGTCGCTAGAAAACGGCGGATAACCATGAATCAACCCAATATTTCTGTCAAATTGTTAATAATGAGTAAATCGATCAGTAAATTATCAAAAAGTTTATGCGATCTATAAAAAAAAGCATAACAAAACATTTTCGATTATTTTTGGAGTGAAACTTCTTGGAGCGGGGAATGTAAGATCAAAGATCATTCTCACATGATTTTACTTTACTTTCCCAGTAAGGAAAATCGCATTCCAAAATAATAGGTTTATATACAGTAAGTTTACCCGTGTCTTTTGGCACGATGGATAAAGGCGTCTAGTTAAGTTTCCAGGCTCGAATGCTAGAAGAATCATTATTATACAGAATGTTAAATTCACTATTTATTTATTCTACTTATAAATTTAACTTAAATCTTGAGTCATTTGCAGAACTGTTGAAAACCTGGTACATTAAAATATAATTAAATTTATTTGAATACAGCGCAAAAAAATTCACCTTGCATAAATACGCAAATCCGATTCCGCAACAGTCGCCATAGACGGACACTTTATAGACAGTGTCGCAGCTGCATGCGAAATAGCCGGACGCAATTAGCCACTATTGATAAAGCTAACCCGGTTAATTCGAATTTGCATGTAATTTGTACGCGGGGTGCACTCGCAGAACTTTGCGAGGATTCCGATGTTTTTTTTAAGTTTATGGTATTATTCATACAAAAAAGTAACCCATAAAAACCAAGTTTTTATTATACTCCCTTTCTCATTTACTAGTGGAAACTGGTTTGGCGCTTAACCTACGTTGGGCTTCGGTCGAGCGACGCTACGAAAGGGAGTAATTAAAAATTATACTATAATCAGGTTCCGTGTCTACCAGACACGTTGAAATATTTTCATATAACTTAGTAAGTTATATGAAAATATTTAAAAAACCATTAAAAATTTAATAATTTCCAAAAATTTATTAATTTTTTTAACGAAAATTTGATAAATCTTCTTGATCGTCGCCACGAGTCTGCTTGCAAAGTTTCAGCTCAATTGGATCACGGGAAAAGGGTTAAAAATCAATCCAAAGTTTTTTCGTCAAGCAAGCAGACACCACGAGTTAATATAAAGGGAGTAAAAATGGTTGATTATAATTCGAAAACCCGTCTGCCAAGATTTATCGGATTTACGTTTCTTTTTAAATATGCTATGATGTATAGAAGTGAAGCATGGAAATGGTAAAGAAGGAATGAAATTAGACTGAATGCAGTAGAATTGTGGTCACTTAGGCGCGTGTGTGTTGAAAATCTAAGTCGATAGAGTGAGCAATGAACAAATTAGTAGCGTTGGCTGTAGTGTAGTAGACAGAATACAGAAAGGAGTGTTTAGATGGTTTGGTCATACAAAACGTGTCAGCGAGGAAAGGATAGTTCAGAAAATGTATGGAGCGAGTGTTGAAGGCAACAGGAATAGAGGGCGTCCGCGAAAGACCGGGCATGATCAAGTCCTACAAGTATTGGAGGGTGGCCCTGTTAAAAGCCTCAACAACTATAGCGCTTGCATGAGAAGATGTATGAATGTAGCCGACGCCAAAGTAGTGTGCCAAGATAGAATAATATGGCGTTCTATCCACTCTACCATAAAGCCTTAATAATTGCCTGCAAAACGGTGTGATAGTTAGGTAGTAAGTTAGTTAGTTTAAATATGTTTTTTTACATGAAAACAAACTTAAAATCAGTTTGAAGTACATGTATAAAAATCTGATTATCAGAAAGTATACGCAGCAGGAGGATTTTATGATATAAAAATATTAAAGACACATATTTAATTTTTTTAATTACATCATCCGTACGCACCTCACTTCCTCGTCCATCGTGAGAAGAGTTACACAAGCCGCCCGAATCGCCGCATTCAGTCAAATTCAAGATGCCATGTTTTAACAAGTGTTAAACAATGGCTTAAGTTTAAGGAAAGAAGATCGATACGTTTATTTATTTTTCATTTATTTAATGTTACAAATAAAAAATATATTTATTTTATATTAAATAAAACAGTTTTTATGAAGAAGACTTTTCAGGAGGTCAAGACCCACCAGGCGTGGTAGAACCAAAAGCGAATATGTTGATGAATACAATTTTTTTTTTCTAGTCTATCAAAACTACTAAAATATATATATTTCATGACTGTACCTCTCCAAAAAGAGACTAACTCTCTGCCTAAATAATCATAATTCAGTTCAGTCAGCTGACCCATTAGCGGAAGCGAACTATCGAAGATCGACATCACGACGGATCACTGAGAGGACTGGTAAAGAATAACTTACCATTTCTAGAGAATATTAAATTTCCCTATAGAAAGCCCAGAATCGAGTTTAATACCATGGAATTTACCCCACCACTCACCTAAGTACGTATTGTATATATTTTCATATAGTGAAAACCCACCCTCATCCCCAAGATCTTAGCGTGACTCTCGTTGGTTGGATTCAGCCCTTGTAAGCCCTATTAGTCTTATGTGACTTCCGCACAGGAGACACTGGTTTAGGAGGCCTAATTCATTCCATTCCAGGCAGATGCTGAAAAGGTCGAGGAAGAGAAATGGTTTATTGACCTGTAACTAGAATAGACCCACGTTAAATGAAGGAGGAGACACGGAAGCTGGAACGTCGTTTATATAAACGAATAGCACAAGAAAAAATGAATGCTCTAGCTTTAGTTCGCTAATATATATTAATATCACTAATATATATATATTAAATAATCATCAGTGGACTATTTTACAAAATTCAGATGTAACATAAATCGAGGGTAAAGGTTCGAGCTTGATACTTTTTATCATAATAGAAAAAATATTTTTTTTCCGTTAAATCGATCAAATTTTAAACATGCCCGAATAGAGCGTACAAGATGAAATGAAAATTTAACATAGGTAGGTACTTGACGATAATGTAAAACTATTAAAAATATTTTCTTAAATATATACTATTGATATAAATTACTCATATTATCTCTAACAATATATAATTGTAATACTAGTGAAGAGGATACAATCTGGGGTTGTTTTTTTTCCAAAATATTATATTTTGTCGATCAGATAATCAAAGAGTAGATCAAAGAGTAGATCTACAGCAATTGTAAATGTCTCACATAATGGCAACAGGCATGACTCTATTCTAAACTCTCCCATCACGGGATCACATAAAATAAAAAGGTATTTGCAATACAGAAGTATCAAACAGCACAAATCCTCTATATCAAGGAAGCAGCAGCCATCTCGAATAAGCTGCTCCATCCCACCTCTACTGCCAACGGTCTTCTCAGAAGTATCTAGAGAGACACCCACATCCTGAAGCCCACATTTTTTAAGAGCTCAAGATTCCTTCAGGTCATGAACGTTCGAGGAACATTCAAAATTTTAAAATAATTATTCTCTAGCATTCGGAAAAAATATTCTTGAGTCTACCTCATCCACTATAGACAATATGTAGTTTAGGATGCTGCATGGACCAGCATCGTAGAAGAGTTTAAAGATAGTCATCTTCGCCATGAAACATATAATGCAACACAGTTCGCGACAATATCTGTCTTGACATGACATTACCACTAAATACATTAGCACAAACATATTCTGCTTTCAACATGGCACTACATGGCAATACTTGACCACAATATCAATAATACCCTACGGCACGGTTTTGCAAGCCTAATGAGGGATTCTCTCGACGGGCTAAAACCCCACTTATATTTTTCTACAATATTATAAGAGAGTGGGGGGTCTTTTAACGTGGGATTCTTATAGCCGTAAGATCAAAGTTAAAGCCTCTCAATGGGATTTGAAACGTCAGCCAAGGAGATCGTAAATGCACGACTGAATAGCAACAGAGGAATTCATGGAGCTTTTTTGAAACGTGAAAACGTCTTTAATATCGATGCCGGGTATGGGAGGCAATTAAATAACTCGGCTAAAAATAAACATGAAACAGAATCTTGAATTCGTTTTAAAGAGGAAGGATGAAAATTTGTGCCGGGACTACTTCGGATTCCGTAGCGACTGGGCGTCGTGAACTGTGAACAAAATCAACCCAAGATTTTTTCCTCTGATTTTCGAAAAGCGTAAATGAAGAAAAGGGAAAATGAACAATTTTTTTTTCGTGCAGAATACTTTATTTTACTTACTTATTTTATTTATTTTTTTATTATTTACTTTTACAACTTATTTTCTTTTTACAAAACAAATTATTTACATTTTATTTTATAGTCAACTTATTAGTATAGAATTATAAATAGTTCACCGAAATATGAGTTAGATTGTTTATTTTAATCATCAATGTATGGTTACGGCACGTTGCCGCGGATTACCATACCCTATTATGTTAATACACTCGAATCTCTCGTGATTTCGTTAACTAAATATGCGCATAAATAACGTTAATTATCGACGAAAGCATCAACGTAATAACACCGCGTTCAGCGCGCTCTCGCAGTATCAAAATTCGCTCAAATAAACGAATCGTTCGAAAATAATTTGCCATTCAAATAGGCAGCTCCGCGGAACCCCTCATTGAAAACTTACCCAAAACACTCGCCGTAATATCGAATCAATGGACTTATTGAAAATCCTCGCCGGGCAAAATTAAAATGTAAGGCAGCCGCGCCGTACTTAACTTTGTTTGGGGTAGACTTTAAACGACCCCCTCCCCGGCCGAAGTTTTACAAAGTATTTCAAAGGCAAAAAATAAAACAGATGTTTCAAATAAACCCGCGCCGCCGCGTGACGCTGCCTATTTGAATGCGAGAAAAAGTTTTCAAAGTAATCATGGCGGAAGTAAAACGTTATAGCCGGGCGCTAATTCACCACCTTCGGTCGCGGTTGTAACGATTTGAATAATATGAGTAAAATAGAAAATGACCAGGGACATTTCTGTAGGGTTAACGTGAATACGTTCATGACTACATAATAGCGAAACATTTTGACTCCATTTTTATTGTAGGCTCTGGGCCCTATTTGTGATAAGGCCAGGTATTCTATTCATTTATCACGATTTCTGCTTTTATTAATATAAAAAAGAGTGATTTATAAACGTGTCTTGATTTATTTTAATTTGTGATTGTTATTTTAATTGCATTCTTGTGTACTTTTTAAAAAATATTGTTTAAATTATTAGGATGTCTCCTAATTTTTACTAATGTTTTCAATGGTGCTATGAGTGTGTATTACACACAAATAAATAAACTTGCTGCCCAAATACTTTACACTGTGACACATCTTTTCACTTAAGCCCCGCAAACTTTTCTCAATCTTCTTATTTGTGCACTTAATTAATCAAATGCACAGAGAAGCTTATAAACAAACTATTGACTTTACGGCATCCCAAAGGTGACTGCGCAAAAAAAATGATGCGCAAAATCCTGCCATCTAGTGGAAAAAAGCGCGTAACGCGATCCATTTATATCGTTAACTTTTACCTGCATCGTATTTTTACTTTGAGAGATATAATCATTTAAAATTACCAATTTTCACCTTCCAACCTCAAACCGATTTTCAAGACGTCAAAAGGCGCGTTTTCATGAACTACCCGCACATACTACGATACTCCAATTTCATTGCTCTGAATCACTCACACATTCACACCTCAAAAACATAATAAATACAACACACATAACAATTATTCATCCAAAGTACCAGGAGATCATAACCGTT
This sequence comes from Agrypnia vestita, assembly GCA_016648135.1. NCBI lineage: Eukaryota > Metazoa > Arthropoda > Insecta > Trichoptera > Phryganeidae > Agrypnia > Agrypnia vestita. Next base: position 28,713 of record JADDOH010014913.1, on the reverse strand, counting down.
ACATCCCCACACAACCTGCCTAACGTCTACAGAGAGAAACTTAGGAAATTGCCATGCAAATGCGAGCAGAACGTGCGGAATCATGCGAAAGCCGCTAATAGGGTGACAGAGTGACTGCGGAGGTAAACACGGAGCTGACAAGACAGGCGTTAGTTTGTAGCTATCTGCGAGTGGGGTGTAAAGCGATCTCCACACACATCTGTTCTCCTGGTACTTTATGCTACCTTGGTACCTGATTTCGCCTTTATTCGGAAGCTTACCACAAAATGGCGAGCGGTCAATCTAACTCTGTTCAAATAGAAACTTTGCAATGGCACGTCATCGGTAACATAAATTTATCTATCACTAGCTGTCTTTACCCGGCGTTGCACGGATTAAGAACTAAGCTTAAAATAAATCTGTGAGGGTAAACAAAGGTTCGATTCGAATGGTATAGATTTGCATCGAAAATATATAAGCGGAGGAGAAGGATTAAAATAATAGGGAGAAAATGTCGCATATGAGAATAGGGAGGAAATCTTGCCTATGTTACTGGCCGGGTCTATTGCATAAGTTTTTTTAAATTTTGAGTCATTACAGATTTGCATCGAATATGTCAGGGGGGGAAGGGGTATGAGAAAAGGGAGGAAATTTTGCCTATGTTACGCGCCGGGTCCTAAAGCATAAATTTACTAATTTTGAGTCTGATCGGTCAAACGGTATCAGGGGGAGAGGAAGGGGTAAGAGAATAGGGAGGAAATGTTGCCTATGTTACCCGCCGACTACTAAAGCATAACTAAGCAAAATTTGAATCGGACAAACGGTGTGGAAATGTATAGAGAACAGACAGACATTGAGTTTTATAGGTATAGATATGTGATAGAAGATTAATACATTCCCATAAAAAGAGATAATATATATAACTAAAAAACTTGAATTTTGACATAGCAGTGTCAGTGCCCGGAGAATATGGAATTTTCATGACACCATTTTGTTAATAAGAGCGCGCGGATCATATGCAATTTTTTTTCATTTCAAACAACTTCATAAAGGCGTTCACAATAATTGCTTTTGGTTAAATATCATTTGAAAAATTGCCGTCTTAGTTTTTGATTGGCGAGTCACGGTGTGAAAATTGGCGAGTCATGGCCAATCCATCTTTAAGGCGCATTTCGTTGCATAACTAAAATTTCTCCTCCAACGCGCCTACAAAAATATAAATCCAAAAATTAATAAAATAAAATCGACCACCATTTACGCTTTAAAAACGCAACACCGGTTAATAATCATGAATTAAGTACCAGTGCGCGTCCGTGCAGGGACACAATATTGATTCAATGATTAATTCGCCGTGCAAGCGTGCAATTCAATCGTTGAATGACGATTAAAATAAATTTGACGGTTCACCGGGCGAGGCCGACACTCGAAGGTGTAGCAGTGAGCAAACACAATACATTAATAAAGTGCACACCTATACGTGTGTCCGGCGAGCGGGGCATTGCCTGTTTGTCTAAACGTGGACTAAGTGCCTGTCACTTTGCCACGGCCGGGAGTGGATCCAAACCGAACCCAATTAGTTTCGGACCGAGAGTCGACGACGCGACCACTCGTCCGTGTTCCCGGCGCGGAGTTGGTTTGTTGGGACTTGTCCGCGCCGGTGATGTATGGCGGGGAATGCTCACTTAGTGAATTAATGTACATATATATTATACCTTTGCGGCTCTGCGCTCCTGGTACTTCAATACAGTGGGATCGGAAATCAATCCGTCAAAAGAGGAGAGTGGTTTTTGACAGTGAGCATTGTTTGACCGTCGACGGCCTGGACACGGTTTCACAATGTGAGACTATATCATTTTCTATAACAGTGGCCCTCAAACGGTGATACTATGTATAAAGAATAGTCTACAGAAAGTAGTACCTACTCTTCAAAGTAGATTATGTTTATCAACTATTTGTTGCTTAAATCGACTTCACTCTGTATTTTCTCTTACACGAGTCTTATCCATGCGCCATTTGGTATATTTAATATACCTTTTTATTTTATTTTTTAACAAACTGTCTGTCTAAATCTTATTATTGAAAGTAATAGATGGTATTATAGTGATCTTAGAGTACAAAATATAAATATTTATGAACATTTTGAATATGATATAATTACACAATACATTTTTCATGGTAAATTAATAATAAATAATGTCTGAATGTTAAAATAAAATTGAAAATAATATTTAGAACAAAATAAAGAGTGTCACAAATCAATAAATGCAAATACAATATTGTAATGCTTATATTTTTACACAGAAAGGCGTACACGAAACATGGAAGAATAATAAATTAATTTACACACACACATCTTATATAAACATACTAATATTCTTTAAGATCGAAAATGCGACTGCATAGTGCATTCGATATCGGAATCGTTCAAAGTAAAAAATAAATATCTACGTTTCGGAGATAGCTACTCTTCGAAATTCAGAGAAGCAATTTCAAAATTTCCGGTATGCGCTGCATGTGGCACTTCTTGAAGTAAGATACCAATTTCATTAAAATTTTCGTTCACTCATACGCGAAGCGACTCGAGTTGGAACACAATAAGCTCTATGGGGCGCATTCAAAGGGAGTCAATTTCGTCTTGTACATGCTCAAAATTTAATAAGATTAATAAATATAGCCCTGCATGCATAATTTTGTTTTTAAAAGTGCAATCTATTAGTAAAATTTGATTGTGAAAGTATTGCACCCGGAGATGCTCAAAATGTGATTTTTTCTAATGAATAGATTTATATTTGGCATCAGTGTATCTTTAAAATCGGTTTAAGATATGGAATATATGTGCAAAAATTTTATGCTCATTAAAATAAGTCAGGATTTGACCACTTATATCTGAGAAAGTATTTAACTCTGGAAAAATTTAATGGTGTCAATTAATTGAATACAGATGAAAGATGTGTCTTAAATTGAGTAAACTTTTCGATAAGCCGTCCCCACACTCATTTTAACCCTAAGGCTTGAACATAGCCCCAAAAACTAATCAAAAACGTTAATATATATTTTAAATAAACTTAACTACGTTACTCTTCAACAGGTGCAAACGAGACATTATGTTCGCAACAAAAATAGGGGAGATTGCCTGAAGTCAGAGGGCCCTGGAAGAGGAAGAAAAACCTAACGACATTGGTTTAGCCAGTATACCGTAGAGCTATTCGGGCCACAGAAAATAAAGTGATGATAACCGACATGGTAGTCAACTTTGATAGTTACCGTTGAACGGGTAAGATACAAGAAGTAGAAGAACAAAAAAAACTCACGTGTTTTTTGTATTGTCACGGAATAGCAAGCGGAAGGAATTACGCACTGTCCGAATCCCTTGTAATGGCATTTTGAAAGAACGCCATGGAAGGCTCTATAAAATAGCAATACTTATTGTCCTGAAATATTTTTATTCAATTACAAAAGATTTGAAAAATGACTCGTTGAGTATTAAAACCTACCTAACGCCATGAACCATCTTTTTGGCAAATCAAGTAAAACTCTTTTACATCTTGTTTATAACTTAAATAGGACGAAACAAAAACTAATGTAATAAGAAATCAAAAATAAAACATACAAATAACGTATAGTATCTTAAATTTATAAATTTCGTGAGTTATTTTAACATTTAAAATGGACTTAAGTACATTTTGAAACCCAACTATGGATTGAGGTCGCTTTTGAAATATAAGCATTTGGATTTAGGTTGATTATGAACGGCAAGAAAATAAATATATTGATTGCAATATTAGTAAAATATATTCGGTAATTTGAGGAAGTACAATGTTTTTAATGTTTTTGAATTGTTTGTAAGTGAAATGTACTTAATGATTGGTCTAATTAACAATATGGCCACTACTTCCATGACGCTCATTGGTCAGAGAAAAGTCGATTATAAAAGATAGTGAATTTGGTTATTGGTAGGTTTTGAAACACAAGTTGATTTTTTACTAGCAATAACTTCAGATTGATACATGTTATGATAGTAAACTAATTTTATAAATGTAGGTTTGAGCTTAGAGAATACATTGGCATTCAAATCTAAAAAAAAAACAAAAATAGTCGTTAGATATGTTTTTGGTACGCAATGACTCAAATATGGTATTTGTCTAAGTTTTGGTATAAGTCTAGTATAGGGCAGAGGCATGAACATTCCACCGAGAATTAATGAGTAAATTTGAAGCCTTTGAGATGAGGCTCTATAGGCGTACACTAAAAGTTTCACGAAGGTTACGAATGTTGAAGTCCTCAGGCGTATAGGAAAAGGCCGACAAATGCTGCGGACCATCGAGAAAAAAAAGCTTGAGTAGGTATCTCGGAAATATTCTAAAAGGACCAAAGAACTGTCTTTATTCCACTCATAAACCAGGGGGAAATGAATGGAAAAAAGAAGTGTAGAAAGACGCCGCATCTCATGGCTGCGTAACTTGAGGGACTGGTACCAACATATTTGACAGAGCTGTTCCGTGCGACTGTGAACAGAGCCGTGATCGCCAATATGATTGTCGACCATTGATAAGAGATGATTCTACAAGAAGAAGAAATTCAACATTTTAATACATACGCATTTAGTTATTTTGTCAACATTGTAGTTTTGATTTTGAGCAGTCCCTACTATCATCGAGCGTTATAAATAACTGACCTAAATACAAAATTTTGTCAACCTATTTAGGGAGGAAAGCGGGTGGCATAACGGGGAAAGTTTTTTTGGTACTATTTAATCAATTATGTAAACTTCTCAAATTTTGTATATTAAATATTGCATTAAAAGTGAAAAATAATTGTACTATATTATATATTATTATTTTAAGATAAAATATCGACAACGAAGGGCAGCCAAACAGGAATCTAAAATTATATTACCCCAAAAATCCGGGTTGATTGGGGATAACCACCCCTAGACGCCCAGGCACGCAATATAAATGGAATTTGATATCCCAAGCATTCGATGCTAATAACTCCCTGTCCTTTGCGAACTGACGATATTCCATTACACGGGCCGCTGGCTAAATTCGCAGGCCGACGAGAACCAGTCACCGTTTCACCTTTCGTCATTTTACCGTTTCACCTTTCGCGTTCTCTCCCGGAGTTTGCCGACGCCGTTCACAGGTCAATCCGATGGTTTTCGTCGGTCGGTCTGTATCGCGTCTCCCAAATTAATCGAATTTACGAAATTCAAGACGAAATGCCATTTATCCAATATAAACAAATAGTTGAAATGTCAATAGCTACACAAACGTAAGATATATTTTATTTATTAATAATACACCCGCTGAATTAGACTTATATATTACTAGTTGTGCTCGCAGTTTCGCCCGCGTGGAATTCAGTTTGAGACTACAAGAGTATCAGTGAAAATCAATATAATCTAAGCTACTCGTCCAAACAATGTTGCGTGAATGGTAATTTTTATCTACATAAAATATCCCTGACGACAAATAAATTTATTTTAATAAGAATTTAACGTAACTCCCATACTTAAATTACCTCCGACAGATTAAAATAAGTTTTGAATACATATATTTTATTCATATTTTATCAAGTTTTGTATTAAATAATAAAGTAATAAAATAAATAACCTCTCGTGCCCGGTTCTTAAATACCATCAAAGCTCAGATAGAATACGAACAATTAAATCGTTTCCAATAAGCAGAAAGATCACGAATTGATATCTGCAGAAGCCTATTACCAAAAGAAAAAAAATGCTACGTAAACGAGACGTTATCTTTGAAACTGCGAAGGCGAGTTGCGCGATATTACGTTACCATCTGTATTCCTATATGTGGCATGAAAGCTTAGGTTTTGTACATCAGGTACACATGAAAAATATTGAAGCTTTAAAAATGTGGATGTATTGATGAAAGCTAAGTATTTTCTAAATCAAGTTATAAAACATGAAAATAATTATTCGGTATAATCCAAGAATATGGCCATTATAACACATTCGTCTGAAAGCAAGTATCATCGATATAATTAAGTGTGATTTCAAAATAAAACAAAACTGACACGCAAGTAAGTATTATAGAAAATATTCCACTTAAAAGTTTTGAAAAATGCACCATATGAGTCATTTTAAGTACCATAGAAAAAAATATACTAAAGGCAAAACGCAAACCATAAACAATAAAAAATATAATGCAATAATAATTTCGTTTTATTCACGGTAACACCAAACATTCATCCAAACCGTAGACAACACAAATTATTAATTATGAATTAATAAATTCTATATTATTGTTGAAGGAATGTTTTACAAAAAATCATTTATTCTTAATAGAAAAAAATCCGGAAGCTCATCCGAATGCTCGCATTATATTAATAAACCTAAGCTATCTAATTTTATCTAACAAAACAATCGTAACCTTGACTAAACCTAATAACCTAACCTAAATTAGATAATTTTATCTAATAAAAAAATCCTAACCAAAGCTAACCAAACCAAACATAATAACTTAACCTAACCTGTTAACCAAAAATACATTTTGTAAATTCAGAATACCATTTAAACTAATTAAACAATTAATAATACAAAAAAACATTAAGTTATCAAAGAAATAATATTACCAACAAAAATCAGGCCGATTACCAAAATACAAAAAGTTCCTACGTTCAGTATTCATTATATTTCTATAATTCGCGTAAAGTTGTTCATTATATTATCTATGATTCGCGCGACCTTTGATGAATTGCTTAAAAATAAAATCCTCGTCATAACATTAACTGCCTATCAAATGTCAAAATGTATGGTACAATTTTCTAAACTTTGAAGTGTAATAATTTTAGTATTTATTTACACATCAATTCTGTTTTATTTTGAAATCAGGACACTCAACTGAATCGAAGATCCTTTACTTATTAGATTACTTCCAGAAAAATGTGTTATAACGTCCACCGTCTTAGATTTAGCCAAAAAATCTGACAATTTGTTTCTTCAATACTTATGTACTGATAAATTTGATAACATGTAATGAGGTTAACACTACTTTCTTTTAAGAGTTAAACCGGATGTCAAAGACACTTAAGAGTTGCAACATTTGAAATTACAATAAGATAGTTTAAACTTCGTAATAAAAAATTAGCAGACTCTTCCTCTAGTTCACGCTCATCCAAATGTAGGTCAAATTTTGCACGACTGCACGTCGTGATCCATAAACAGCGCCGATAACTGTATTATAAAAACCGGTTACATGAATCGTTGCATTATGTGATCTCTGAAAATAATAGGTTCAATGGCTGATTGGCTTGTTTATTTTCTTTTTAAAATTTTTATCTTATTTAAAATTTCAATTATTAAAAAAAAAATTATAGTGATTTATTCTTCATTTTATATTTCAAGCCAAAATATACAAACTTCATTTTAAGAAAAATGTCCATTTACATTTTTTTTGTAACTTGTTAATAAATTGGAATGTTTCCAAATCATTTTCGATTCTGCACGTGACACCTCGCACCCCTAGTTTTAGACTATGACATCTCAAAAAATGGTTTCTACATACAATAATTTCGTTATCTGCCTGTCTGTTACTTCGTGTAACGTCCGTAATTTTGTTCTAATTCTCGGCAAAAAAACGAATTTAAACGGCCGGAGGTGGGGCTCGAACCTCGGGCTAGCAAACCCGAGCGGGCCGCAACTTAACGATGTTGTTACCGCCAAGCCTGCGTGAGCCGTCAAAAATGACTTTTATATAGAAAATTTTATAATTTTTTATTTTGTCTTCAAATTTTATAGTGCTGTGATATTTATAGTAATCATTTTTTCAATATTTCTGTATTATAAACATTAAAAAAATGTTGTCTTATTTTTACTCTAACACGTAAGGTGCGATCTATTATGACAACAAATTTAAATACAGAATTTAGCTACAAATGCAACGCACGCGCGTCATAGATCTCCACAGGATGCCAGCTGTTGAACGTATTCTATGTTAACTTAACGATAGATTAATACCGCGATGTGAGTAGAATCACAGTATACTAAGAACAGTAATACGTCTTCATACAAACTGGCCGCTACCCATTAGAATGTGTGCGTGCGTGCTCGGCGCTGTGTACGCACGCACTGTGACGCACACATTGACATAGAATATGGGGGCACAAGGCGGCGGCAGTAAGAGCCGTGCCTTCGGTGCCATTCGCGCTCGCAGCCGCCGCTTTAGAAAAAAAATGCGCTTCCTGAAAAAAATGTCTTTTTTATGTTTGTTGTGCTTTACTAATAAGGTGTGTTGATTATCACAAAGACTGTGAGTTTTTAAAAGTCTACGTTGATGTTAATCAGCGTTCTTGCTATTTAAGTACAGAAAGTAGGTATACTAATTACAGAAATTTTCGGGTTTCGTGTCTACCTTATGCATCGGAATCTCAGACGTTACGAGTAAAAATAAAGTAACAACCCTAGCGTCAATGCAAGAGTAGGCAAATAACTCGCCGTCAGGCTGGCGATAAACTACTGTTCTGGGTATACCGCGGTAGAATTAATGAGCCGATCCAAAACTCAAACGGCTACTTGCGCGCGGCGCCTAGAGATGGCCCTAGGTGTTTCGTGTTGCGCGGGGCGACCAGACCGCGAGTGAAAGTGGTCAACGTTTCGCCTGCCGTGCGCCGAGTAACTGTTCAAATTTTAAACCGGATTGGAATCTTTATGCGTGGCCACGCGGCGGTTGAAATCGAGGCGGACATGGTGACGGCCATTCGCTTTTTACTGGCGAAATTCCGTATTACCGTTAGGCGAATTATTGCTTAGTCAGACTGAAGAGTACGTGCATTTTCGTATGCGTGATTTTGCCGTTGGTCGAGTTTTTGTCGTGGTCAAAATTCCTCGATATTCAGGCGTGGAGTGTCAGATGACAGATTAGAAAAATTTAAAATATTAAATCATTAAAAATTATCAGAGATTCGTGTTTTATGTCTTTTGGTACCGTTTAGAACTTTTGACTTCCAAATGTTTAGGCGTTTTTGGGTGCATCCAACAGCCATGTATTTGGTCTACTGCTGATTTACTATCAGATCCATAGAGGCGTTGAGAAAGGCTTCTATAGTTTTTTGCAATTATGAAAATATTAAATAAAAATATAACAATATTCAGATAGATCAAAAAGTATACTGCCGTCACTAACACACGGCCCAGCACGGAGAAAGCTATTAGAGAAAAAAATGTCAACCAGGCGACATATGAGTAGGGCCGATATGTCAGCATAAGCTCATAAAACGGTTCTGGGAAAGTGATGGGTACCCAATTACTGCCGTCACTAACAAACAAGCCACTTTTTGTTTAATCATATTTACGCGGGGTTTAAAAATGGCAAGATCAGACTTGACTCAATTTACGATAACTCTAAAGCTCTCTATCTTATTTATCATCATGCCATTCCTCGAAGGGGTAGGCAAAGAGCTGACTCGCCGTTTCTACATTCATACACCTTCGCAAGCAAGCCCCTAACAGAAACATCTTCCAGTATCTGATTTTCAATATTTCTGGGGCCTTCGACACTTCTTATCATTTGTACACCATTTTTTCCTTATTCGTTCGCTCAACATGAAAAAATCACGGATGCCACATTTAATTATATTCGTTTCAAAAACCTTAAATGACTATACTTATATTTTTAGCACCTTTTTTATAAATTCCGCTTAAAATGAACAAGTATTTCGCTACTAGAGGAATACTTGTTCATTTAAAATGCCAGACTGCTATTCTGAAATGTATTCTATAGTTTACTTGGAAATAAAAATCATTATTAAATAAAGAATTATGATTTTTTGCTTACTTTATATACCTCATTATTATTTGAGCCATCTGTTAGCTTAAGTGATGGACATGTTACACAGAAAATTATATATTTTAATTAATAATTAATACCAATGACATGTTCGACATAGTAATGAATGCACTTGTTAGCTTAAATTTTAATTAAACTGAAATATTTAAAAAAAGTCCAATTCGGAGCATTTTATTAAAAAAGCAAAATGTCAATGATCTTATTTTATTGAATAAAAATTTTGAAATCATATTAATTTAGAAAACGGAATAATATTGGATTGTAGGAAGTTCCGGACGAACAACGAAATTATTACTATTGGGGATAATTATTTTTTGTAATCTGCTACATTCGTATTGATAGGAAATGTTATTACGTACAGAATCCCTCGTAATATATCGATCACGACAGTGAAATCTAGGGTCTTCTACCACACTCTCGTTCAGAAGATGCCTGAAATAACCTAGAAGCGACGGTAACCTTCTACTAAACAATAGAAAGGAATAGAATAATCTAGGAGGTTCAAAACCAACATGAACGCGTATATAAAGAGCACCGCGCCGCGCAATGGGGAGTTTGTTTTGATGTTTCGACTGGTGCAAAGTGTGCCGGGAGACGACGGCGGTGTGCCCAGTCGTGAAACTTCTAAGTGACAGATATCGAGCGAGTTGTTTCCTAAGTGGCGAAATAAATAAATGCGATAAACACATCGCAAGAAAAGTATTTCCAGCGATATTAAAGTGATCATAGATAAGTGATAACTTACGAAATAATTTTGTTTAAAGAATTATGTGTTAGTTTAATTCGTGTTTTATGACTTTTCTATTTAATAATTAATTAATACTTTATTAATAAATCCGCTAATTATATTCCAATGTTTTCATTTGTCTCCCAAAGCTACGATCGGTGACAAAATTCATTAATTTCTTCATGAGGTATGTGTATATGTGTATCTGAGATATATAATGCTTTTTTTTTATTATAATGACACCTTTTTTATTTCAGCTTAATTTACGGTTCACAATGTAAACTTGTCGCCTAAAACCCGACGACTAAAAGAAGCAACTACGCATATAAAATACGAGAGTAACCAATTAGTTCATCCGCTCCCCAAAGCCATCAATCCTGACCTCATTTGAATGCTGAATACTTTTTACAGCAGTCTGCTCTACCGATTCCATTTAAAGGTTGAAGAAAGAATAAAAACTTACCGAAATTAATTCTTTTTATGTTTTTATGGCTCTAAGAATGATCACGCACCTGTAACAAAGAAAAATATAAATTAGCACACATGTTTGAGATGATCATAATAAATACACAAAACTAATTCCGCATAACCCTACGAATTAATCTGAAAAATATTATACATAGTTAATTATAACCCATCTATTTTTTTACATGTTTTAATTTGTTATAATACAGTGGTAGGCGAATGAAATATTTTTTTTAAATATATTTTTTTAATAAATAACTTATTTTGGAAATTTTTGATGTTTTAATTTTTTTAATAATGACTATTTTTTTAATAATGTTTTTTAATAAAGTTTTGTTTAATAATGACTATTTTTGATAAAATACTTTTGATAAATGTGCTGGTGTTCTCAAAAAATTAACTTTACTTCAGAGTATTGTTATACAGAGAATTACATATATTTCTGTTGCGATTTAAGTCTATGACAACAGTTGCGTGGAGTCATTGTATCGTTAGTAACGGACATAAAGAATAATGTATTTATGTATTTAAAGTACACGTAGTACACGCTTAATCGTTATGTGTGTAATTGTGCGATTATTATTCGATTATGACGGTGTTTGGTAATTGAAATTTAGCTGTTGTCTAATATACCTGGCGAATTGAGGGCAGACTCACCGCTTACCCAGGACCGTTTTATGGACAATAGCTCTTAAATCAGTCCTACTCATTCGCCGCCAGGTTGGCATTTTTAATGGTAATAACAACCGTGCGGAGTTGGGCCGCACTTAACTTGATCGATTGATTGCCGATTGGCAACTGATTTTAGTCGAATTGACAAATATCAGTTACCAATCATTGATACAATCTATACCTATAAAACTCAATATCTGTCTGTCTGTCTGCTCTCTATACAAATCTACACCGTTCGATTCAAATTTTGCATACTTATGCTTTAGGATCCGTCGGGTAACACAGGCGACATGTCCTCCTATTCTTCTATCCCTTCCCCTCCCCTTGATATATTTTTAATGCAAATCTGTACTGTTTGACCGATCGGTCTCAAAACTTCGAAACCTATTCTTTAGGACCCGGTGGGTAACATAGAAGGCATTTCCCCCTCCCCCTTTACCCCTTCCCCTCCTCCTGATATATTTTCGATTCAAATCTGTACCGTTTGACCGATCGGACTCAAAATTTGCAAACTATTCTTCGGGACCAGTCGTGAAATATTCCCCTCCCCCCTCTAACCCATCCCTTCCCCCAGATATATTTTTTGTACCGATTTTACCCAAATTTTGCATACATATCCCCGACGTAAAAAATATGGCATATTTCTTCCCTAGATATCCTATCCATCCCAACCTTGATTAAATGGAAACATAGTTTTAAGTAGAGGCTTTGCAAAACAATGAAATATTTGTTTTCCCTCATAAATTTATTTTCAACTTAAACGTTAACCGGTGCAACAGTATGCACAGCTGGTCAGTTATAAATCACAAATATCGGTTACACAATCACGATTGAAATAAAGATTTAGCCCATCACTAATTTATTAACAAATATATTATATATCCAATATTCATACAATACTATACAGATGCACTGAAAACGCTTATTTTACCAAATACGTGTATACATTTTTCTTACACGAAAAAGATATAAGGAACGATTTATGAATTTAATGTGGAATATCATTCTAAAGAAAATATCAATTCACCTTTAATCCTTTAAATTATCTGTTTTTGTTAAAAATTATCTGTTTTTGTTAAAAAAAGAATTTCAAAATCTTACTTGCTTTTAATGCTTTATGAAATTTTAGTTTATATTCCTATATAAATGCATAAACTTCAAAGTAATGAAAACAAAAAAATGCAATAAAACTATATAACAAGTTTACACTTCAGAAAATAATTAATCATGGAAATTATTTCACGGAACGCTTTGTCGAAACTGTAAACTAGCTTATTAAAAAATATTGCTTCGAGAAGAATGAAGATTAATGCAATACCCAGCAGACATACAGAGAATATTACATTAGTTCTACAATTACTCAGATAAAAATGGTAAAATTGAAACGGTTTGTAAAATAAATATTTCTCGATACGCTATTTCGTCTCCATATATATTTGATGTACTATTTCGTCTTCAATCTATTGAAACAACCATTGTAACTATCATGGTCATAAAATTATATTTATCTTGATCCTCTACGTGAGTTGAATAATACTTTATATTTTTTTCACAAATTAACTTTCGAGAGAGATAGAACTTTTATCGACAGGTAAAAGTATCACACTGAGAGGTTCTGTTCCTCTCGAAACCTAAATAGTGAAAAATATAGAGGTATACTGTAAAATATACGTAGAGGTATCAAGGTAAATATCCCAATTAAAATAATTTCGCTGTCCGTCCATCCGTCCGTTTGTCTGTCTGTCCCCGTAATTTCGAGTAAGGTCTGTAACTTATTTTATGAAAACTTTTTTTTTAAATAAATTAAAACTTATTCCTTACATGCAAAAGTATCATAAGTTTGAACGGGTTACAGCTAATTATTTAATAATTATCATAAATAATCTTTACAATGTAAATGCCAAATTCATCAAAAATATAATTGTAACAATCAATGTATTTTTAAATACAAAATAGTTTTGGGGAAGTACCTAACAATATTTTGTATTTTAAATATACTAATTCTAGTCAATGAGGAATATTTTATTAACATAGGAAATTAATTTTTTTTAAATTTCTTCACATAATCAAATATTTAATTTTCACTATTTCATTATTTCATTACTTATATACACTGGTAAGGTTTGATTTTATTATGCCTGTCTACTAGAGAGCTCTGTTTTGAGACAGGCGAAGTATACAATTATAACAATTAATAGGTTTTAAATGACCCTAAGGCCGACGCCACACTTCTTCGTATCTTGCGTAACATCTACCGCGTCTTTGACGTCGCGGAACGCCGATACAATTCTTTCCATACAATATGCGCATATCGAATACTCTGAGCGGATCATCGGTCGATCCGCTGGCTGAACGCTCGCTTCGGCGTCTGTTCGGTTCTCCGCCCGCAGAACTTACGTCAACGTAAAATTGGCGACGTCTCATGTTTTAATGCATCGCGCCACATTCGACGTATCGTCCGCACTACGTACGTACATGTGTTTTTTGAACACTGAATCCACCACGAAATATAGTATGCGACGGCTAAATTCGGTTGCGAATTTGACGCAACATCAAAGATGCGGCGAGAGATACGCTCAGTGTTAAACCTAACCTAACCTAACCTAAGCTAAGCTAAGCTAACCTAACCTAACCTAACCTAACCTAACCTAACCTAACCTAACCTAACCTAACCTAACCTAACCTAACCTAACCTAACCTAACCTTACCTAACCTTACCTAAAAGATGGCCATAGTTCGAGTGTAAGTATAGATTTTACAGTTAATATTTTATGCACATTTAAATCGTTTTTATTACGTAGAAACAATGCACTATTAAGCAGGTAGAATTAAAATATTCAGAGCGGAGCCCAAAGTAGTTTATTTGGATTCGCTCAGTCTATTGCACTGCATCGATTATTCAGAAAACTATCTAAATCCTCCGAGTTGTAAAGTGCATCTGGAGTGCATTGAAGTCACTTTGATCCCGTTTTAAAATTCATCCCTCAGCGTCTGAATCGGAAATATACATTTTAACTAAGTTTTTTTGTCTTTTTCTTAGCAGTTTAATGCAGTGGTGATTGTTAAATATCAATTTTATTCCACTCGGAAGAAAAATATCTTTCCATTATTCCTTTAAGATCGAAAATAAACAGTCGCTCGCTGAGTGTCTTTGTCATTCCAGAGTGCATCTTAAGAGAAAAAAGAATGAGAAGTGACGTTCCAAATACCTTTGGAAACATCGTTAAAAATTTGCAATAAAAAATTGACACGTATCAAGAGATTCTGCAGCAATGCCGCAGGTCGATTTTTTGGTCATGACACTTCAAGAATACATTATGTTCCTATACAAGTCAATGTATGCGTAAGCGATATCTATGCGAGAATGAGAACCGCTTCAAGTAAGATAGTAATATAACAAAGCTTTTGACTCCCATGATTATGTATCTACATGTTTATATTAATTTCATGCCAAGATCATTTTGATAATAATTATTTTGAATCCTTTTCTAGATTTCTTGGTAGTTATCCGTTATATTGATACATAATGTAGTAAAATATACTGTTTATTTTTATTCAAAATTTATTTCCTTCACCTACTAGTTTCAGTTAAAGAAGGGCATCGGCAGTGTCATCATTATTATTGAGATTTTAATAATATTATTTAATTCGTTATTCATAAAATAATAAAACATTCAAAAAAATCTTTGTGCTATTATAATATTGTTATAATTAAAAAATATATATACAGGCAAAATAATCGTCAGTAGCTGACTACAGTGAATTGAGTAAAACATCAACCCGTACACGTGTTTTCTAAGCAGTTTGGTCTAAATTTATATTATTATTATTTTTTTAATTTTTTTTTATTTAATATTAAAACTACATTTAAATCATAATACATTTGTGTATTGCAATCTACTTAGATACATTTTATTTTATTGCTTTGCCTCTCCAAAAATGAGACTTGCTCATGTGCTTGGTGAGGGGCTTACACTTTATTAGTTTATTTTGGATGTAGCTTATTTGTTCCTTTAGCTATATGTCTTGTTATACATTGTCAAATTGTATCGATCTAAAGTGTTGGTTTATTTTTTTCTTTAATTGTTGTAAGTCATCGATTTTCTTAATATCTGTAGGTAGGTTATTGAAGTTTTTTATGCCCAAGTATATGTAGTTTTGTTGACACAGTTTGGTATTATATTTTGGGATTTTAAAATTATTTTTGAATCTTAATGATGTGTTTTTTTCAAATTTAGCAGTTATGTTTTCTTTAATTAGTTGTATAATTGACGTTTTTTTGTAAACATTCTCTAATTTTGGAACTTGGAATTTAGAGAAAAGTAATTGTGTAGAGAAGGTTTTTCTTTTTTTTAATATTACTTTTATAATTGATCTTTGGATTACTTTCACTGTGTTTATGATGTTATTATACGCCCCTCCCCATCCAATGATTCCATATTGGAGTAGTGCATGGACAGAAGCGTAATAAACCATTTTTAATTATCTATGGTTAGTGTGTTACGCAATCTTATGAACATATATATGCATTTCCTTATTCTTTTGACCAACTCGCTAATGTGGCTGTGCCATTTTAGGTGTTGGTCTATTATTACACCAAGGTATTTTAGTTCTCTTTTAGATTCTAGGGTTGAGCATTTGTCATTGCAGTTAGTTTTTTTGCAGTTGGTGTCATGTACAATAATTTGTAAATTTGAAGGGATTGTCGGTTTTTTTATTGAAAAAGGAATAAAGTAAGTTTTGTCGGAATTTAAGGAGAGTAAGTTGTTGTCAAACCATAATTTTAGCGTATTTATGTCATTGTTCGCTTGTGTATTAACTGTGTCCCAGTCGCTACCTTTCGTGATGATCGCAGTATCGTCAGCGTATGATATTATTTTTCCGTTCAGTTTTAGGTTGAAGATGTCGTTAACGTAAATTATAAATAGCAATGGCCTAGAACTGTCCCCTGGGGTATACCGAAGTCGCTGGTTAGTGTTATATATTATATATTATATATATTATAGTAATATATATAATATATAATAGGGTTTTATATTATAGTAAAACATCATTTTTAAAAAGTAAACAGTGTTTTACTGCCTACATTACGTATCTTAAAAATGTATATAGATTTAGTATATTAATAAATTATTTCAGTAATTACAAACCAGCTAACTCTATTTTTATATAAATCTTAATCTACTTAGCGTGAATTATTTCATATAAGATACAAATAAAACATGGTAAGGAATTGAGCGTGGAGCAAGCTGTCATTTGTGCTTCATTATATATTGTACGCAAAGAAGAATTACCTACTGATATATCGCTACAGCTACAAGACAAGTACCCGAATTCATAGTCAATACTTAGAGATTTAAAGGTAAAGTTACGCCTTAAAAGCGTAATTTTCAGTACAAAATAACACTTTTCAGGCATAACTTAACCTTGAAATCATCTTAGTATTGGTTCTGAATTCGGGCCAGGGTCTATTAATATCATCCGTAGTTAACTGTGGATAAATTTATTTTTCTCATCCTTTATCCTGACAAAAAGCAAGAGGCAAAAACATTTTGTGATAATTTTGGGAATAAAACCGTATTTTTTTTACGCTTCAACAGGCCAGGAGGCCCAATTACAGAAGCGAAATACATCACAAAACACCCAGGCTTGAGTAAATCACATTGATTAAATTGTGACCTCACCGGGAATCGAACCCGGAACCCTCGGTGTGGGAAGCCAGTGTCATACCCACTGCGCTACGAGGGCCGCCAACTTATATATGTTACTCATAATAAACTTTTATGGTTGAGAAATATGGAACACCATACAAAATAAAAATTTGAAGAAGTGTCAAGTTTACAAGATATTCAATCATCTCACAAGTACATAAAGCCTAGGTTCTAGGGTAAATGGGAATATTATTTTTTTTACTTTGTTTTATTTCTTTCATATGGTGATATGTACTATTTTAAATTTTATTACTGTTATTATTTATTTTATTATTTCGCTTTATTTCTTCCGTGTGAGGATGTTTATTTTTTGAAATGTTTTTCAATTAAATTTTGAATTAATTATATGGCAATACACAATGTGTAATAGAGCCAGTCCACAATAGTCGATAGATTCTTGCCTAAATCTGGTCGAAAATGCTTCAGCAGCAATGTTCTGACATCAATACTTATGGAGATAAGCGACCTCAAATTGTACAATTTTTTTTCAATATTCCTGAATTATTTTCTGTAAAACGTTAAACTGTCATTCAAAAAACTTTAATCGAATATTAAAAATTAATTTTCTTTAACAAAACTCATATAAAATTATTAAAATCTCGTAGAAATTTAAACTACTTTCTTTGCAAGGTTTAAATCATTTTATTTGAATTGTATTAAAGCAAATGCATTTGTAATATTCGATATCTATGTGCGTTACTTTCATGAAAGTCGCACCTTTTATAAAATGCAAACCTATCAATAGTTACTGATCTTTATCTCTACTGATATAAAGAAATTATTACTTGGACTTTTCGACCCCTAATTTAGGCAGGAATCTACCTGTAAAATATTGTGGACTAGCTCCGATACACCCTGTATGACAATCATCATAATTTCCGTTCCGATCTTTATTCGCTGTAAGCTTCGGCAGATAATATGACTGGTACACAACTGGTAATCGTGGCGCATCCATAAAAAAACATAGCGTGCCAATTTCGGGATTTTTTCATCTGACACGGCAAGAACTTCAATTCCGAAAACGTACCTATCTCGAGACCATCTTTTTCTTCTGCCGTGCAGAATATCAAAAAGATGGGGGAACCGAAATGAACAAAAAACGGAAGTGATTGAGAAATAAAAGAGCAGGATTCTCGGCTCTAATGACTGGCTAATAGGGTTTCTGTAGCTCCATTTGAAATTCTAATGCGAGAAGATTTAAAACAGATAATAAGTTAGATTCGATAACAGATGTCAGGCGGTGGGTGGGAGCTAAGGGATGGAGAGAAATAAAAGAGGATGCGATTAATCGATATTTTCTAAGATGCGGATGTTGAGGGGAGTTTAGAGGCGCCTGTATAATTTATAGGGGAGGCGGTTTGATATCGCTTCTGAACCAGACTCGTTTATCAAAACACGTTCTCTCCTTCACCACGTTTAGGAGCGGTTAATAAAGAAAATTCTTTATATTACATCCAGCTAACAAATATTTTATCAGTCGGTCTACGGTGGAATTTTTGTTATTTATTACTGGCAATGTTAAGATTTTTGAAGGAAGAATACATAAAATTTATGTCGTCTAGCAAATTTATGTCAGCATGGCTAGGAAAATTTATAAGCACGCTTGATAATTGTGAGATAAAAATACAAGAAGAAAAAGAAACACGAAAAAAATATCAACACAATATCATCTAAAAAAGTTCATACAAATCCGGGTAGAACAAAAATAGGGCAAATGCGACACATATTCAGCTTATTAAAATTATCATGTATAACATGTAAGCCGAATTGATGTAAAAACACTTTTTCGCTTCAATAGGCTAAGAGACTCAATTATTGAAGATGGTCCAGCCCTCGTGCCATCATCAGGGCTGATTTGTTATACAACACATGACCGGAACGTCGGCCTGAAAGGTGGTAGGAACAGGGCAGAATACCCTAGAAAACAGAAACCAGAATATTCTTAACGCCCGTAGAAACCTAAGTACATATATTTTTTTTTATAATAACGGAGGTCCGGACGTGGTGTTAATGGGGTAACCAGTAAACAAAAAAAACACGTTCTGACAACAGACTGCTTTATATAAAAACATTACGTGATAACCGGTACATTATAACCACAATCGAAAAAAAGATAAGACAGAGCCGCCATTAGTATTTTATAGACCCAAACAACCAATCGAAATAACGTCGGTTCATACATTCTTCTTTCTAATCTTTAATGTTTGTAGCAAAAACTTGATCAGTCTGCAAAAGATGCCTCCGAATTGGATCTTGTGCAGGGATGACTATTCAAATGATGGTGGGGTATCAGGGACAACACAATACATATTACATTTATATTTTTATATGTAGGTATTTATTATTGTTATAACAAATACATATAAAAATATAAATATATTTCTTTAACTGAAATAAGTTCGCCTTTGTTGTTGAACCTTCTTTAAGAATTCTGGAACTCCTTAGAATAGCTAGCATCCTAATAATATTGGATATTTTTCTCCCATCATAAGTCGTACATGTAATATGTATTGTGTTATCCCTGATAACCTTGCAGATACCCCACCATCATTTGAAAAGTCACCCCTGCACTAAACCCATTTCGGAGGCGTCTTTTGCAGACTATTAAAATTTTTGCTACAGACATTAACATATTGTGCATTTTATATTGTGCATTTGTTATATTGTATTGTACATAACGATGTTAATTACATATCATATATTTGCATATTGAATGAGAATATTTACTCTTACCCACCTTTAATAGACAATTTGATTCTCGAGTTTGAAAGTCAGAGGGGATTGTCATATACAGTATGTCTAGTAAGTGTCCGGTGAATGGTGTCGGAACGTTTAATAGCATAAAATATATTATGCTATTATTATTTTTATTATTATTATTGATAATGGGCAGGCAGCTTAAGCTGATAGGCCCATATCACTGTCTCTCATTTGAATATCCAGCCTATTCTTAAAATTAAAGGCTATATGTCATTTTTCTCCAGCCATAGTGAAATTGAAATGGTGTGTCAATTAACTACTAAATAGGTTTCAATTAAAAGATAAAAAAAGATAACTATTTCGTTAAGTATTTCACCAAAATATTTAAAAAAAGAGTCCAAAAATAATCGTTACTTTTTTTTAAAAAAAAATGTTATTTTCATATAATATGTATAGGGGGTGTTTTTTCGATGATATATGAATTGATAATATTTTATACTATTAAGGGCTCCGACACTCACTGGATATTAATTACTGCGTATTGTTAAAGTAATTATTAGTAGAATAATATTATAATAGTTAAAAAGGATATTATATAAAAATTAAGAAAATATTGATATTATATTTCAAAGTTTATAATAAAGTTTTTTTCATAACGTTGTTCAGATTGATTTTTTGAGCAGATTTTTTAATTTAGTTTTGAAATTTATTTATTTTTTACTGTCTTCATTTCATTGAGAAGAGCATTAAAAATGAAACTCTTTGATAAGCGAATTGATGTTAGGCTGTGCTGCCTATATATTTGGATAAAAAAATATTTACATTCTATCTCAGTTTATTACTGAAACATCCCAATGCATTATTATTGAAGAATATTTAGTGAATTTGATGTACTAATATCATCAATATCTCTACTCAGTATCGTATTGTGAAAATGAGAGTTAGTTTTTTAGAAAATTATTTCATTGACTCGACACAATTCACTTGACAAATGTATTAATAATTTATCCATTGTTCATCAGGTCGAAGAAGATAATAGTAAACCAGTTATAATGATACAACGCCGCTTTCCAAACGGCGGGAACACATTCTCGTACTCCGCCATTTCCCGGAAGAGCCAATTGCCCTTAGAGTAAACAAAAAATATTTGTTTTTCCGTTTAAGCAAACATCAACACGGGGATGACGGCATGTTTTATCTGCCCGTTAGCCGAATATTGGATCAAAAAGATCTGATTATGACCCGTTCCGGGGTTTGTCCCTTCTCAGAAGGTGCCCCCTACTGAACATGAAGTAATCAATTTAGGGAGGAACGTGAATATACTTGTAAACACCGCACAGCCTACTCACTAATATATGTGCGTTCGTAATCCATACGTTTAACCTTAATAAAACGGAATATCAGCCATCCTTAATTTTTTTTTAAATATTAATGTGACGTGCAATTAAGGTGCTTATTTTTAATGCCTATTATTTGCAGATATATGTGATGCCCATTCATAAACAAAGTCCTAAAGTGTAATTGTGCACAATTTAAAATGGATGGCATTAAATATAATTTGAAATAAATTACATTTATTTCTGAAAGGTGGGTAATGGGAATGCTGGCTGCAAATTGCGCGGAGTCCTTAAAAGTAATTTAAAAATATGTTGTTATAATTTTTTTTTAAAGGCACAGTATATTCCATAGCTATGAGCAAAAATTTTGAGAAGTCTTCTTCATACAATTTTAAATACAAAATATTCCATACACTATGAGTGAAATATCGATAGATACCGAGATAAGCGACGTCAATGTTTGCATTTTTAATTAATATTTTTTACTTATTTTCCGTAAAGCGTTGGACAATCGCTATGGTAATTTATATGGAAAATAAAAAATTCAATCGCTTCAATACACGTCAAATAAAATGAAAAAAACTTTGCAGGAATTAGATTAAAAAATTATAAGGATTTTTTTACATATTATTTGACTCGTATTAAAGCGAATGATTTTTTAATATTCCATATAAGTAATTATAGTGAGTTTATCATTATTGAAATAAATAAAAAATACTGAAAATAAAGCAGGTCAAGTTCCTGGCCGACTTAAGTGAGTGTTTAAGTACAGGGAAGCTCTGTAGAAAAATGAGTACTGTTTGTTGTTGATATTACAGTGCGGAAGACCAAGGGTGAGACCAATTCTGGTATTCTGGATGGTACTCGAATCGTTATTCCTCTGAGTATGACTGAATGGTCTACTACTAGAGAGTTACTATTTTGAATAGAAAAATTACATCGTTTGTATCTTTTCCAGTCTCTAAGGGTGGGCAATTTTAAATAAAATGAATGACTCTGCAATTTTAGTTGGATTCGACAGATGGAATACTGAAATAAAGATATTTTAAGAATCTTTTACGAATGCTCGTCAAGCCGTTAATGTAAGCGTTATACTAATGGCGTTTTTAATCACGTACTAGTAGACCTCTTCTCATTTAAGAAAGACAATCGAATTAGTATATGTAACCCGTGCGTACGAAGCACACTGTTTCGTTGTGTTGGTGTATGCCCGTAAACACCGACACAACGAAACAATGTGCGTCGTACGCACGACTTACACATACTAATTAGTTTGTCTTCCTTATATGAAAAGAGATCTGAATGTCAATTCCAAACGCTTGCGCATGGTTTATATTTCGGATGTAATTTGTACTCTCCAATTAGGAGTCGTGTTCTGGCTCCCGAGGGAAATTCCGCCCCAACCACCGCCCCGTCTTGTGGCGCCCCAGGAGCGTCAGCGTCTCCTGGCTGACCGCCGCCGCGACGACCGGAAGCGACGCTGGATTTAAGGCTGTCGGAAGTGGATCGCAATTAATTCCGGGGCTACCGGCCGCGCGACTCCCGGACCGACGGGCTTAATCAAACCTTATTTGTACATGGCACCCCTGGCGGTGGGTAGAATTAATAAATGGTTACAGTGTGCAATGGTTTATATATATATATATATATTTATTAGATCGCTTCGACCAAATGCCTACAGCTAATGTTCATGGTTATCAAAAGCTCCCGTATCGGCCCTACACTTTCACCATCCTGATTGGCAAATGCTAAAGCGGTTTTTTCGTTACGTTACATATAAAGCAAAAATACACTTGCAGCGCGGAGAAGAAAGCGCAGAAACCACTTCACGGTGTATTAAAAAACAATAATTTATTAACAGTAAATAGTAATGTTGTAAGTAAAAATAATAATAAAATATAAAGGATAAAATCTATTAATATTATAAAACAAAAAGAAAATAATTTATAACCAAACGCAAAGAAATACAATAGAAAAGAAAATAACAAAGCATGAAAATCAATAAAGCAAAATAAAACAAAATATTTAAGAAACATATTACATTAAATATAAAAGATAAATGTACAAAAAGAAAGATTGCACCGTGGCGACGGAGAATTAATGAAAGTGGCACACCATTAGGACAAAAGAGAAAAATTAAATGGACGATACAATCAAGCAATGGATTCGCATTCCAGGAATCCAATGCCGGCAGAAACAACAACGAAGAGGTCAGTGATTGATGACGATGATGATACCTGGAATCTCTAGATAAGAGGCCTCTTAGAATTGGAATGACCAAGTCTGCTACTTCAAAGCTTAATTAAATTTAGAAGAACTATTTAAATCAGTTGAAACTATAATTCGATAATTGGACCGATATGAATTTATTTTTTAAATAGGCAGTCCTGTTTAGTCAGATGTAATTTTTATTTTGTTTTTGCAAAAACAAAATCATAAAACCTAAAGTACTGGTCCAAAAAATGTTGTGTAAAAGGCAATTTATATCAAAATAAAATTTTCCTGACGATAAGCATATTTATTTTGATAAGAATTCATCATTACCTATTCAAATTACCACCGAGAGATTAAAATTAATTTTAAATATATATTTTAGTCATATTTTATAAATTTGTGAATAAATCTTAACATATCGATAGATATATGTCATTTCAGACTTTTTAACAGGTTTTTTTAAGCTTTACATCTATTTTATAGAAAGCATTAATATATTTCTTACCGCTAGGCAGCGTTCGTAAGAAACGCATTCGCTCGACCGTTTTTTCATCGAATTAGTTGCAAAATAGATCTCCACAAAGAGCCCTTTTATTTCAACGGGTTAATATATAGCCTATGACTACTTTGAAAGTTTCATTCTAAATATGGGTGAAAGAATTTTTTTAATCGGATGAGTTATTTCGGAGATTACCTTATCTCCAAACTTACAAACTTTACCTCTTTTTATAATATTAGTTTATGTTATTATATTAAAATAAAACAAATAAAATTTTCAAAATAAGAAACATATAACAGTTAAACGTATGTAAATAATTGAAATTATGAGATAATTGAAGAATAAATATTATACACACAAATACAAAAAATCCAATGCATCGTAAAATATTTTTAATTAAGTTGTTTAGTATTGATAAGATGAAAAAATAAATGTCAGTGAAAAAATAATTGAAAGGTGGACACATTTTTACTATAGAAGAGAATACATAGTCAAAAATTACAAATCTATTTCTACTTGTTGGAGTATCAAAGACAAGGTTTGATCGTGATACTCGCTATGAGACGTACAAATTTGTGTTTTCCGAGACAGATTTTGTATAAATAATAACATTAAGTATAAAAATGGACGTACCGTAAATAATAATAACGTTGGAAAATAACCTTTACCAACAGCGCAGCAGTATGTACGTACCTTTTAATTAAATCTAATACCCATTCGTCCACAGAAGGGAATCCAATGTTTCCCAGTTTAGAGTATTTATGAATCCGGGATTACTATGATCCCAAAATCTTTTAAATTAAATTTGGGGTACTGCTTTTTGGTA
Organism: Agrypnia vestita; assembly: GCA_016648135.1. Classification (NCBI taxonomy): domain Eukaryota; kingdom Metazoa; phylum Arthropoda; class Insecta; order Trichoptera; family Phryganeidae; genus Agrypnia; species Agrypnia vestita. The sequence continues at coordinate 3,774 of JADDOH010014913.1, read as the reverse complement.
TTGTTTCCGACATATTATTCATATTTATAAAATTATTTCATATACGAAATATTTATCTTCGTTGAGGATAATTATAAAAAATTAACATTGTTATAACTCTACTTTTATAACTACCCTTTATCGGTGAACGTATAAAGATAACTGAAACATAGTTTACATATAGCATGTGTCGATGAGAAGTACTGATTCTCTCGAAACTCGAGTATTGTTAATAAACTCTTCTTCATCAGCTCGACAGCCCTGGGTGGGCCATGGCTGAATCCAGAAGTCTCCTCCATTCTTGTCTGTCTATTTCTTTTGTCTTCAAGTGTGTCTTTCGCATCAGTGCGGACATCTATCGCATTTTTGGTCTTTCTGGTCTTTTTCGTCTTTGTAGCAGTTTGTAGAGTTTGAGGCGTTTTACAGGTTTGTCGTCGTCCATTCTGATTACTTGACCAGCCCATCTCTAGCGCTCCACCTTGATGGAACTGTTCACATCGGGCTCTTCATACATGTCATACAGATCTCTCTATTGTATCGACGACGCCTACTCAAGTAGAGTTCAAAAAATGTCAATTTTTCAAAATTATCCTATACTCTACAAAATTGACGCCGAATCTATCATTAGTATGCAAAATATTTCTTTCGATTTGAGTTTTCTGGGATATTTTGCCATATTCCTACAATCTTTCTGGCCGACGTTTCGGATCCCATTGCAGGGCCTATAATCAGGACTGTGTGTTTTTATGAGTGTTGATGGTATTGTGATTAAGTGGTGACTAACAATACCGTATCCAAAGCAGGATGTGTCTGTTTTTATTTATTCCGTGGCAATACCGTGATGAATAGATACATGGTTTCGGGAGTTGTCTTGTGTTATGTGTTTGTTACGTCTATTGTCGGTTCACTATCTTTGGGGAATCCGTGACAAGATTGATTTTGAGAAACAATATAAGTTATTTTTACGGTATACCAATATTTTTTTAAAAGAAAGGCTTGAAATATTTTTTTAAAATGGAAACTTTGATGTTGCTGTTTGATATTTAACCCAAAATGAATGAAGAAGGCTCAAACAAAGTTTTTTCTACTAGCTACGAAACCACGTGTATTTATATAAACAAGTTATTATTGTTAATACGTTAGAGAAAGATTTTTCTATAATTTAGTAACATAATTGTGTAATTTATTATGTTAGAATACTGCGATTAAACAGCAAACCCTAGTAAAATAAGTCAAAACTATTGTGTATAATCTTATTTGAAAAAGCATCATGAAAATATTACGCATTGTAGTTATACGGCTATTTATTTCTATTCGCGCGGGTGTTTTAATATTAAAAAATGTACATCAATCAAATTCACAAATTCAAGAAAAAACACCTTCTCCGCTCGAAACGTAAAAAAGTCGGTGTGCGGCGTAATGAAACATTAAGAGTGCGATTTTTCGTGTAAACAAGATTAACACTAAGGGAAAGTTACTGTTATTCCTTAATAAAAGTTTTAATAAAAGCTCACAGAGATTTTTTCCCCCGTCTAACGCGAGTTCACTTGTTTCTGCAGCTAAAACGCAAATAGACGAGCGCAATTAATGCTATGGCCGGTGTTCTCCGCACTAAAAGCGCGCCTCTGTAAAAGCTCGCCGTGTAAAAAGTTGAAATTAAAAATATATAAAATGGTAGTCTTCAAAATGAACAGTTTAACCGGAGCCGGAAATAATGCACAAAACATGGATACCTCCTGATTATAATATTTATTAAAAAAAAAATATTCTAAAGATCATGCGATAACTTCAAAATGGAAAAATATCAAATTGAAAATTTTTATTTTTATCATATTTTCTGTTTCGTACGTTCATATTTATTTTATTTCACATGAAGGAATTTAATTATTAATACTTCGATACATTATGTAAAGCCTCTTTGGGCAAACACAGTGACAACAAAGAATATTGTGACAAAATTCGAGAAGAACTAACTACACATAATCGAAGGCTTTCTGAACACTCTGGACACTCGTTTAGGAGATTATCGAAAACACAGGAATTTTCAAGAAGGTTCTAGAAAGAAAATTTCTTTTAAATTGCGTTGCAGCTTATTGAGAGTTTATATCAAAGACTATAGATTCCGGGTGAACTATGAACCAAGCGAACGTAGATAACTAGCGAATAAAGAATACCTGAGTGTAGAATTTTCTAGTGCGACGAATCAGTGCAAAATTATGGAATGCACAAGATCATCCGATCCCCGTGGAAGGCAAACGCAGTGCTCGTCGCCGACTGCATCACGCGGTGTTTCTCGTGTTCTAAGCCTCGCTCCAGAAGACTACCAAGGTAGTTTAATTTTCATAAAATTTAATGATTTATTAATAATATACCAACACTTAGCTTAGTTTTAAATATATAATATGAATACTAGTTTCACACATATTCTATGTGCCCAAACTCTATATTTGTACTTAAAAAAACAAGTTTTTTGTTTGTAACATTGTGGAAATTCATTTTTAATATTTAAAAAAAAACCTCTCCACTCCTATCCATTCTAACCCCGCCCCCGAACCCCACCACCATTACATCCACCCAATCCCTATAAATTCTGTCTCGAATTATTTTTAATTTAGTTGTAAACGTGTTGCTATTGACAATGGGAGAAATCCCGAAAACGTTCTAACAATTCAAAATAAATATAATGAAATAAAACAGTGTTATTTACCCTCATTTTTTTAAATATTAAAAAAACATGATACGTCACAGAATTTTGGTAATAATAATTAATGACTTATTTGCTTATGAAATCAAAAACAAATAAAATATCAACCCCATGATTCTACATCGGTAAGAATACATAAATATCTGTGAAAATATTTGGAAGATTTTTAATAATAAATTAATGTTTTGTGTGCTTAAAGGTATTGTATTTCAAACCAAAAATGTAGCCAATTTCTTATTATTAGTATTTAAACATTATAAATATAAATTATAAAACCGCGTACATCCGGATTCGATTTCCCAACGATACGACGTTTCAAAACACAAGAGATAACAACCCTCGAACTTATTTAAACATGTTGAATACAAAGGAGATAATAGCGCGGAGTATTCTAAAACAGCCTTAATTCCATTATTTTAATTGACATTCGATAAGGGAGAACGTTATAAGGGTACAAGGGATGAACCCCTCACCTCTCTCTTCGCCCGCTGGAATATTATATTTAAATTTTAATCATAACTGTGTTCCGAAGGCGACAGTAATAACAGCACCAAAGTCGGGGTGCGTTAATATAAATAAAATTGCTAATTGGAAAACGTAAAGGGTTGTTAATTTCCCAGAAGGCTACAGTAGCAATAATGTAAGATAAAGCCTTGCATACCAATTAACTCACAGACATCTCACTTCTTTCTCGGACTTAGCAGCAGAGGTTTTAATTTCAAAATTAATATAAAGGGTAAAAATGAGATTTTTTAATAAACACAAGGTGTTTTTAATAATTTCGATTGAGAATTTTTTAGACGTAAAATCTTTCATGGTTTACAATAAAAAAGAATAGAAGAAGAAGAAAATAATTATGCACAGTTATTTTTATTTATATATATATTAAAATATATTTTTTAACACTTAAACAGGCTTTGAGAGACACACTTGACAAATATACCCAGGCCAGAAAAAATCCAATAGATATGCCATGAAAATAAAAAAATTAGTTTTATTGGCCGAAAAGCAACTAGCAAACATATTCTAATACCTACTTAAATATTATATTGCGGAATTTCAAAATAAGTTCATATATTCTCATCTTGGTA
>JADDOH010014912.1:0-23973 GCA_016648135.1 Agrypnia vestita | reverse complement strand
AGTTTTTATTAAATAATCGATCCACGATAGCAATGTGAATATCAATATATATTTTAGTAGTTTTCCTTTATGAATATGTGAAAATATTAATATTTTCCTAATTTACGTAAACTACATTTTCTTGAGAATTTCTTAGAACTGACAAAAGTGATCACCTAATGATAATAAAGTTTCTGGTGTCTGTTTTCTGCGCTTTGTCGACTTTGGTGGTAACAGATTTTCCTATCATTTTTCAGTAGCCATAAACAAGGTCGAACATTATAACCCACACACACTGGAATAGTTCAAATAATAATACTATTAACAGAATTTAAGCTTACATTTGGAAGTTTCTTATGTTACCCATTTATGACAATGTTCATATCATTATACGGGATACGTGTACCTTGAAATAGTACCGGTGGGATTGTAATAAATTGCTGGGCGAGCCCGTACACCGAGCCCTTATCCTCATCCCCAAAAATTAGTACATTTATTTGTGTTTTCATATATAAATATTGTAATCTTAGTTACACACCTTTAATGGAGACTATCGGATGTCCTAAAAGAGTTTTACTAATTTTGTTAGATATCAATACTTGTTAAAATAACTAATAAACTAATCCACTTTAAGTACGAGAATATGTTATATTTAATTTTATACATGTATGTATTTTACTCATTCATTCGCCACTAGGACTTTTAACCTGTACTTTTAGGCCGGCGCTACACTGAGCATATTTTCCGTGGCGTCTTTCCATACATACATACAATCGAACACACTGAGCGGATCATCGGTCGATCCGCTGTCGGAACACTCGCTTCGGCGTCTGTTCGGTTCTCCACACGCGGAACTTATGTCAATCGGTCATAACCACTACACCTATGAACTACTCTAATTAATCAATACTTTTATTAATCAACTGATGACATCGTGTTTACATTGGAACATACGTACTTATTTAGGTATGCGCTATTTTAACAATACTGTTAAATAAATCTATACCTATAAAACTCAATTTCTGTCTGTTTTCTATACAAATCCACACCGTTTGTCCGATTCCATTCAAATTTTGCACCCGACGGGTAACAAAGGCAACATTTCTCCCCTATTCTCATACCCCTTCCCCTCCCCCTGACATATTATCGATGGAAATCTGTACCGTTTGACCGATCGGACTCAAAATTTGGAAACTTATTCTTTAGGACTCGGCGGGTAACATAGGCGACATTTCCTCCCTATTCTTTCAACCGTTTCCCTCGGCTGATATATTTTTGATGCAAATGTATACCGTTTAAATCGAACCTTTGTTTACTCTCACAAATTTATCTTAAACTTAATTCTTAACCCATGCAACGCCGGGTATTAACAGCTAGTAAATAATAAAGACTATACCGGATACCGGGCAACGTCGCTGGATATCAGTCACCAAGCAGTTAAGATATTAATAGTATATACAAAGGGTACCTCTTAACTAGTGGCAAAAACTTTGGGAACGTCTCCTTCGTTCAATTTTGAATACAAAATTTTCTTTAAACTTTGGGTAAAATGTCGACAGTGACGGTTATATTTTTATTATTTATTTATTTCACACATGCAAAAACCTATTATGAATTCAAACCTCAGTTAAGTTACTATACATATTTATTTTGTCTCAAAAAGATATTATTTAATAATTAGTATATAGATGCCAACGTTACCTTTTGAAATGGAAGACAATGCTGGCCGGGCTGCAATACTTGCATCGCACGGAAGACCGAGAACCCGCAAGGAAAGTTTTGATCAGTCGTCCGTAATGATGCAAGAAAGAGGGTAAATGGCTTGTTGGTGTGGTAGTAGACGGCGTGGTAGTGCTTTGGGGTTAATGCACTCACAGAGAAATGTCACAGACAGAAGAAAACAGCGAAAAATTCCGCAGGTACCCAAAACTCATCCTGGGTTGTCTGTTGCTGATGATTATAAAATTAGGATATTTTGAGTTTGTTCAAATCTTTCAGAACAGTGCTGGAGACATTATTAATCAATTAATGTATATTATAGATATCTCACGGAGATGAAATTGTAAGATATAGAAAAAACTATAAGAAATACAGTTTCATCTCTGTGAAATATCTATAATATACATTAATTGATTGATAATGTCTCTGTGACAAAAATCCAGCACTGTTCTGAAAGATTTAAACAAACTCAAAATATTCTGAATGTAAATACTGGTAAAAAAGGAATTTAATAAAAATTGGAAATTAATACTTCCTGGCGTATCCTAGTGTAATGCAAGTAATTCAGATGAATTTCATTATACAGAAAAAAGTATATTGCTTTCAAAATTCCGTAAATCAATTGTAGAATTTCTCATTAGCGACATTAAGGACATTAAAAATAATTAGCGACATCTGTGGGGATTTAGGGGAATGAAAATGGCTTTGTACAGGCTGCATGAAAAGGCGGTTACAACTCATATGTGAAAGCTTGTCATACAACTCAAATATATATACAACTTCCAAAAATTAGTAAGCATGGTATATTCTATCATGGGTGGAAATGGCGAATACTACATCGTGTTAAGTGATCACTCAAGCCAACCATACGATAGGTCATAAGTCCTATGTACACCCAAATGACTTCTATACCTACTTTCCCATAAGAAATACAGTTTCATCTCTGTGAGATATCTATAATATACATTAATTATAAAATTAATTTAAAAATATACATATACAAAGGTTCAAAATCCTATAGATTAAACGAGATAGATTGGTAAGGAACTGGAAGAACTGGAAAATAAAACACCACTCTCTTTATTACATATTTGATTGTATGAATTTTATTACTTTACTTAACTAATTAACCGCTGTTTGCCCGCGGGGGTACGTAGAAGTGGTAGAGCGGCATTTTGTACTCTCTGATCTCTCTGATACTCTCACCTCATCTAAATACTTGCATCTTCGTACATGCTCGTCGATTTTCAAAACTTCTGTTAGAAACGTCTTCCAGCATCCACTTCCTTGCTTGCAGGCGCATGCAGTCAATACATTGACGCATGAATTGTAGGTAAAAACACGTATTTTGGAAAAAAAAAAGCAAAATTAGATATTTTTATGATAAAATATCATTATTGCAAACCACTGAATAATATGATAATAATTGTGAAAAGAATATTGCAAGGTACATATTTTACATAGAAATGCATGAATGCACTCCCTTGTTTACTTGGCCATGCCATGTCTTTTGTAGAAGTCCTTTATTTCTGGCATTTCATTATTTGAATTCGAATTACGCTATAATATTGCATTTCGTCATATTGCATCATTATTGGTCATCGTGAATGAGAAATGTAGATGACGACAACTGTAAATTTAAAAAAAATGAGAGTTAGTGCAAATTGACTGCATAGTCTCAATCGACAACCTACCTACCTATCTTCAAAAGCATAAAAATATCTGAGAAATGGAAAATATCATTAGACATTTTAATTTCAATAACTAAAGATAAATAAAAATAAGTAGGTATACACAAAGTCTGTACGAACATACCCTACGTTAAATATTTTTATAAATCAACGAACTTATTTTAAAAAATTGCTTTGATACGGTACCTATAAACGGTTATTTCTTATTTTATAAATACACCGATTTGATATTAGAGGCTGGCTGTTTAAACAGCAGTAATAGTAATAGTTAAGTAAAAAGCACAGATTTTTGCGCTTTCCACCAATCAAACAACCCGTTTTCGTAAAAATCTATCCTTTTTGCTAAACCATTACCAACGATCAAACAACCGGCACTATGGCGGTCACATTTCACGAATACGCCTGATTTTAATGTTTTATGCAAAACGCATGACACTTTCATATCGTGCGCCTAATTTTACGCAATAATCGTAACTAGTTCTTCAAAAACCTGTAGAGCACTTCAAAAAATTGCCCATAACAAAAATTACCAGATTTAGCCAGAATATTTTAAAATACCATTTTACTTATTTTAAAGGAACACTAACATATTAAAAATAAATAGCTTGTATGTATCGGGCCTCACACAATCACTGAAATGCTGAAAATAATTGAATTTTTTTAGGTGCGGTATCTTCTTTAATTTATTCTGACTTCGCACCTTTACTCTTGAAAATTCCCGATTCTAAGATAAGATTTTTATTTATTCGGTTATTGTTTTTTTATATTAGAAAGACATCGTTACATTTTTTTTTCACTCAGTTGAAAATTTTGGGATCACCATAAAACTGTTTATTCTCCCGTTTTGACGAACTTGTCAGTCTTTACATCCATATTGCACATATTTTCTTCTCATTCTTCTTCTTCTTCTTCTTCAAATACATAGTCTATTAACTGAGTATAGATTTGTAATCTCTATCGAACCAGAGATAATTTTAATTATGTGTTGACAACATTATCAATCTTATCTTCCTCAATATCCCAGATAGCTAGAATTTCCTATTGAAAACTGTTACACGTAACACTTTATATCACACACTTTATATCGCAAAAGACTTTCCCAACCCAACATGAATGAATCCAATGCATATTTATCAGTCCCAATATTTCAACCTGATACCCCACCCAAAGGGGCTTTAGCTTTTCATTTCAAATGTATTCTTATTCCGTTCCATTAGCTCCAGACGGATTCCTCGCCGATCCATTTTGCTTCATTTCAATTTCATCGTAGATCAGAATCACTTCGTTTCCTGTGCCATATTTCTGACACATTTATTCATTTCATATTCATTCATGGCTCACTTCATTTCTTATTTCCGTCAAATTAATTGAAAAATCTTTAAAAATCCTCCGTTATTGTTTTTTTACATTTTATCAGCGATTTTATGACGCCACTTCCTAATTCTCTAACATCTCACTGTTTTATATTATTTATATATTTCTAAATTAAATATGAGTGTCTCAGTTTCAGCCTGTTACTTAAATAATATTTTTTTACGAGTTTTTAAAATTAAATAAATAGATATGCGAACACAGAATACGTGTATAAATACAATATTCCTACTATTTTCAAACTAAGCTAAATGCTTGTTCGATAAAAATAGGACCAACTTGCTGGTGTCCTGAAATGGAGCTCGAATCACCGACCAACTAAATCACTAGGCGAGCGTCATGACCACTGCACCAACAAGCTACTCAAGTAATAATGGAAACATGTTCTAAGTACATATATATGTATACATTTTTTGACTTTGATGTTTCCAGCGGTAAGATACTCGCATGTACCTACATTCAGTAGCAAACATAGAATTCAATGGAAGCCCAAAAGGTTCGCGCACTAAAATATTTCTCACGTGTTTGACGAAAAAACGCGGAAATATATTGTGTATGTAGGTAATACCCAGTTAATTAGTCGGGTTATCAGACTATTACAGCAAAACGAAAGAGTTTTTTGGTTACGTGTGCTTACACATCCCAAAAACACATGTTTTGCTATTTTTCAAGAAAGAAATGGATGAGTAAAATGTTTTAATTCATTCATATTGTTTACATCGCCTAACAATTTTTTATTTTATTTCACAGAGGCCCCTTCATTTTGCCTTGGGGCCCAATTTTTATTCTTACGCTACTGCGTCTAATTCCTCGTGCTGAAATCCACGAGATCTGTGTTTCACAGCGTAACATGGCAGCAACACAGATATAACACGAGTTACGTGTGCTTAAAGAGAACACAATACAACCTGTCGATCAATAATATGAAGACTCCATCCAGCGCGTACTCGGCTATCAGCAGACAGGCCAGCGGTAACTAAATCATCCGCGAACCGTGACGGTGTTGGGCGAGCCGAGCACCATTCATCACGGTGACGAATGGTGATCCGATGGTAATGCGTGCTAAATAATTCCATCGCTGCATTGTCGCCGCCGTCCAGTAATTCGGAGTGGCTTATTATAGCTTTAGAATTAAATATCCGATTGAACAAGCGGTAAAATATTGACCGAGAATGAATCATCTCGTAAAATAAATCACCAAAGTCCCGCGCGCGGGATATTGTGTGTAATGCAGAGACTGCTCTCGGTACGTAACTAAGTGGCGGCGCCCCGCGAAATCCAATTTCCTGCGGAGCGCCACGCAGCCTCCATATTTATTATTTACTCGGCGAGAGAAATTGTGTTTGTGGTGACATCTCGTCCGAAACTGGCGGCTAAAAATATATGTCAACGCTGCTCGTGCAAATAAATATTTCACGCTATTTTGATGTTTCGTTTTATTTACCGCACGCCTAAATTCGTCGTGGTGTTGTAATTTCAAATTCTTCGAAAAATGGGACCTGGCCCGAAGGCGGCATTTCGTGGCGGAAATACTTTGTGACAGCAGTATTTTATCATCTGTGCCTTCTTTTTGTTTTGAGGTACGTGTAATAAGACACCCAGAATAATATTATATTTATTAAGAAGAATATTTATTAGTACAATAAAAAATAAATACAGAAATCATCAATAAGTCAACTATGTAAATTCGTTGTGTTTATAACTATATTTTTCTGGAATACCATTTTTTCGTTCATGTTATATATGTCATACTAATGTAGTCCCGATACTCAAACTATAATATTTTTAAAGAAAAATAAATAAATCATCCGAAGATGAATTTCAACTTTATTCACTTAATAAAAAATTTTAAAAAGCCAAAAAATATATATTTAAAACCAAATTTATTAATCAATTAGAAAAGGCATAAAGAAAAATCAAATTAACGAAAAAATATTTGGCTGCTACCGGGACTCGAATCACGGATCTCCTATCTATACGGGGCAGGTGCGTTAACCAATTTCGCTACACTTATATTTATACTCGTACACTTATATTTATTGATATTTCTCCTGCTATATTTTTTATTTGTCTTTTTTATGTACAAAACAGGATCTACGTAGCTGCCTACATTTTTTTTATTTAATTGTTTAACTCAATTATTACAAAAATGTTTCCACTTCAGAGAAATCATTACATTTTTTGTATAGCGACCTACTACCTCCTAATAAGAAATAAATCTCGTGTTTAGAGAAAGTTAACACAGAAATGTTTTCTTCAATACGAAAAGCTTCGAATTATCAATAAAATTGTGTATTAGAATGTAATAAATGTTTAATCGTTTCAAAGGATAATAGTTGTGGCCTTACAGCAGCTAGAATATTGTCGCTCAGAGGGCCTAGTAACAGCAATCTGCTAATTTTGAAAGTATGAATAAAATAATTTAATAACTAATAATAATAATAGCATCTCAGGATGGAAAGCAAGAAATTGAATTGGATAAGAGGATAGGAACACACAAGCCAGGCAGCTCGATCCCTGTAGTATCCCGTACTTAGAAAAGTGGAGCTCAGCCAGCGAGCAAAGTTGGTAGTATTCAAATCAGTTTTCAGATCAACCCTAGTGTGCGGCCACGAGCACTGAATCATGACCGAAAGAATGGGATTTCTACGAGGAATAGTAAGAGTTATCAGAAGGAATAAAATCAGAAATACTCGAATCTCGAAGTAGAACCTTTATCGATGCTTATCGAGAAATCACAGTTACGGTGGAAAATGTCTTGCAGATGCCAGCAGGTAGACTGCCAAAACGGATATTCCAGGCAAGACCAGAAGGTAGAAGACCAATGAGCCGCGCTGTCCTAGGAGCAGTTGGTGGAAACAAAAGGACTGCTGCGAAGCGAGGTTGCAACTAAATTAGGCTGACGTGAAGAGCGAAGCCCAAGATAAGAAAAGTTAGAACCTTCTATGCGGTGCAGAGACCCCGACCTATTAGTATAAGGGGTAAAAGAAGAAGAAAAAGAACAATAATCGCACCTTATGATTGGATTGGGCTATGTTTCCCGCTAGAAAGAGCAATAACTCACACTTTGTTACACTTAACAAAGCGTGAGTTTTATCGGCAAGAAGAATTTAAGTTTTCTCTGCTGTTTGCAACATCTCACAACTTTCAAGTATTCATTTATTGTATTCGTGTACAATTCATGTACTTATATCAAACGCCAATATTTCCTTGGGATTGAAATGACAAAAAATCTTGCAGAAATTTGAAAATATTTTTTTGAGAGATTTTTGTCATTTTACCTGATTTGTATCAAAGCGAATTAGTTTTTAATATTTTATATATTACTATAGTGACAGTCCAAAATTTTTTCAGAAAATAAATCAGAGATATTTAAAAAAAAAATTAATGTCGCTTATCTCGGCAACTATCGACATTTCATCCAAAGTGAAAAAAAATATTTTCTATTAAAAATTTAATAAAGAAAACTCCCGCGTAAGTTTTTCTACTAGATACGAGACACTCGTGTATTGTGTCTCATTCTGCAATATGAGGCTTTACGTTGACCCGAAACCTTTTGAAATAGTTCACTATTCGATTGCTTTTTTTTTTAAGACAACCGTGACATGGTGGGCACGGAGATGGACATGATTGTATCGGCAGAGGGGTTTGTCGCGTCGACGCCTTTGACGCTCGAATTTCTCACCCTGATAACCCCGCGGCCTGCTGGGGGTCGCGGGATGGAAACATCACCGCGCCGAGAGCGTATCCAGCTTCCGCTCCACTTCCCGCGGATAATTGTTTCGGACCGCCCCACCCTCGCGCGGCGCGGGACTAATGCGGCGTGACGGTAAGTGACTTAGAATTTATGGTCAAGGAATGCCCGCCTCATTATTTCAACGCAGCTTCACACACACGTGCGCTCGTTACTACAGACACCGGAACAATTCATAGTAAAATTTCTCTTAAGAATATGTCGCGATATTTTTATATTTATTTCTACTACATATTCACCATGTAATCTATTTTCTTATTATTAATTCGGGAGATTAATTACATTGTACATAGATATTTCATTACTTAATAAGTACATGAACACATTTTCTGTTTCGAACAAACGAGCACCGCGGAAATTCGCATGTCAGTCACGGAAGAGGAGTTCTACGGAAATAGACGTAACGCGGCTATTTTTTGTTTATTTTCTTTAATTTTCTTATAAAATAGTTTTTTTAATAGTACCTCAGTAAATATGGAAAAATATACACCTCCTTTTAAAAAATCACCCATTTTTTTGCCTAAATTTCATTGTCCTAGGATTTCATAATTGTAATTGATCGCTACTCTTTAGTGATTTCATTAATATTCGTGTTTTAAATGAAGTGCTTGCTGGTCTTGTGGTTGAGACATTCAGCTAATACTCCAGAGATCGGAGGTTCGAACCTCAGTCCAAGAAACCAGCAATTTTAGTACTTTTCTCATAGCACATGCATTTATTTTAGTTTCAAGATAATAATAATATAAGGTTTATATAATATATGTAACAAACAGTCAATATTAAAAATAAAGATTATCTCAGTTTAATCAGTTATTAAAATATAAGCCTTTTGATAATAAAAAAAGATTATCATAATGTAAATGAGTAAACGAAACGTTCATTTGACCGCTATATTTTTAACTTTGAATATGCCATTAAAAATTAAATTATATATGTTTAATATATAATTAAATATGCCATTAAAAGTCCGCAATGAGACAATTAAATATAAAATAATTCACCCACATTGCGGTATTAAAAATAAAAGTTTGCATGTATACTTTGACTAATAATACTGTCACGAGAAGTGGCTGTGCAAGGCAAATGAAACACTAAAACAATTGAAACTTTTATGTTTTACGCAAAAAGTCACTGGACACAAATTAAATCGGAACCCTGTTTTTAAATTTATAGTCACTAAACGTTTCTAGTATATTTCACATACTTATTATTACACAGTTTCTTAACATGCACTAATTAACGCTGTTTTTATCGCTTCAATCACTTTCGAGAAAATTCTGTTGAATTTCGCATTCTCTTGATTTATTATCGCTTCTGTGGTGTTAGTCCGCCGTGAACAACGCAAAACTGATCCATGCAGCGCGACTTTACTACAACTGCCTAGTCGTTCCGAGATTTGTGTGGATCTTTCTAGAACCTTCTAGTATCTACCAATTTCAGTGGAAAAGTTGTAGAGTGCTGTAAAATCGTCGATTGCGTGTAATTCTTTCCGATTACTATCTCGTTACAATACTTATAATAATACCCTTGGCAATACCACAATTTAAATTTTACATTGAACTACAAGATACATAAAAAATATAAATAAATGATTATTATTATTATTATTGTTCCTTGTTCCAACAATAATGTCCTTTCTCTGAAAATATTATATATAATATTTAATATTATAAATATCTTGACCTCAGGAGTACGAAACACAGATATTTAATTTTTACCGAACCTACATTTAATATTTTATATTATTTTATTTTATTTTGCGTAGTGAAAATTTTAGAATGTATGAAAAAAGATTCATCGTTTAAGAAAATTTTTAAATCATACGGAAAAACCTAACTATCGAAAAAATATAAAGATCAAGAATTATATTGCTAATCCACATCAAAATATTCCTCAATATTCCTCATATACAGCAGGATTCACAAAAAGTGCAAAGAATGTATAAGCGATACCAAGTTTGGATTCAGAAATTGCTTAAGCACAAGAGAAGACATATTTAATGTAAGCGTTCTAGTATAATAATGCATTTAGATCTAAAGATGTTTAGATGTCAACGTGGATGTGTATATGTCCTTTGTGGACTACGAAAAAGCTTCTGATAAAGTCTATCACCCGAAACTTATACAGCTACTAAAAGTGAAATAAATCGATTATAAGGACATTCGCATCATCAAAAATCAGTACTGGAACCAAACAGCCAATATTAAAGTAGAGAACAAACTGAGTGAAGATATCCAAATTAGGCGTAGTGTAAAGACAAGGATGTATCTTATTACCTCTGCTATTTAATCTGTATTATTGTAAATCATAGACATCAAAAGGAAACTCTTCGATATCTGCATTCTGCCTGTCCTAACTTACGACTGTCAAACCTGGGCGATCACTTAAAGCCCCCGAAAGATCATGCCAAAATGCTATGGAGAAGAGTATGTTAGGAAAAAATCAGATGGAATAACGAATTCAATAATCAAAGAACAAACAAAAACAAAGAATATTAAAATATCCAACAGAAGACTTAAATGGAAATGGACTGGACATACAATCTGGGGAGGGAGAAATGGTCAAAAACAATAAAGTATTGGTTCACAAGAGACAATAAAAGGAAACAAGGCAGGACTTCTAGAAGATGGGTGGATAAGATCAAGGCTACAGCAGGTGGAGCATGGACCGGAATTGCAAAAGATAGGGAGGAATGATGGCAATTAGAGGAGGCCTTTGCCAAAAGGCATACAGACGGAACTGCCATGGTGTGACAGTCTAAATGTTAAATTAAATGTTATGAATGTCTGAATAAAGGCTATTATTATTATTATTATTATTTTATATCAATATTTAAAGAAGCTCTGGATAATACTGCTCTAGGGATATTGGTATTGGAATGGTGAACCATTAAACAATATTAGATTTGCAGTGTTAGATAACATAACAATATTAGACGATACAGTGCCATTTGCAGGCCACCCCCATGACCTCCAAACACTGGTAAAAAAGGAAATAATCAGGTACCATGGCCTAAAGATGAACACTCACATAACCAAATTGTCAATAGTATCAAAAAGATCACTTCCAACATCAAATGTGCGGTACAAAAGCAAAGGCAACAATATCAAAAAAAAAGTTGTATGGGATTATCGAGGATTACTAATTTATAATGTATTGAATTTTTTAGGAAACGTAATCTGTAATGTATACGAATCGTGATTTTGGAAGGGATAGATACATAAAACGTAGGATTCAGTGCATTTTAAATTACTTATCCTCGGCGACTGCATCCAAATTTTTTTTTAAATATTTTGGACGTTGATGCCTTTGCTTTTATACCCCACAAATATAATCATCAATCAACCAATAGAAACCAATAGTACTTGGGTACTTTTTTTAACGAGAAATGGGATCCATCTCGGGAAATAAAAGCTCGAATAGAGATTAGAGACGGCAAGAACTGCGTTTCTCAGAATGAGATCGTTACTTTCTAACCGTGACCCAAGCCTGCAACTTAGAATACGTATGGTTCGATGTTATATTTTCGCCATTATCTTACAAGGGGGGGAGCGAGGATACTAAACCAAGAACTAATCCGCAAAATCGAGTCTGTCAAGATGTGGCTTTATAGACGCATACTGGAAGTTTCCTGTGCGGATACAGTGACAAAAGTGTAAACCCTCCAGCGTACGAAAAAGGCTGAGAAGAGCTGCGAACCATCAAGACAAGAAAGTGATTCCAATTACTTGTTTTTACAGATATTTAAGAATTATTTTACACAGAGCCTGATAATTTTAGGTAACGAAAGATTTTCACATTGCGAGCGACCATTTGTACAGCGAGGACGGGGGGCTCTATCCATCTACATAAATGTAGGTATTAAATATCCATAGCAAATAGCCATAAAAAACGCATCGCTCAATTTGAGTATTATAAAATATTAGTAGCATTATTATTTACCTTAAAGATTTATGTTTGTAAAATCAACCATCGTTAATGCCTCATGAAATTCTACACAGATTCGCGGCGGTGGGAGACGAAATAAAACACTAAACAAATTATTTTACTCTTATTTAATACAAAGTGATTGGAAACAAACATTACTGGAACAGCATTCTGTATAATCTACACATGAATTGAAACAGTCGCACCATCTACACTAAATTGAAACCCCCAAAACTGTAAGCTGTTCATTTTGCAACTGATAAAAAGAGTGATTCATCTAGGCCCTAAAATTCATCCCTAAATTTTGGAGAATACAGACGCGAGTCAGCCGACCGTAATAGCGGGGCAGGGGGAGGCTGAGGGAAGCAGCCCCGGATGGAGGGAGACACGGAGAAGACGAGACAGAAACCATGAATTGGATGCTGTTCTCCTGTTTTGTGTGCACTGCAATAAAAGGCTGCGTTACGACGCAATAGTCATTTTTACTGATCAACTTTTACGATTCGGAAATCTATTTTTAAATTAGTCGAGAAAAACTACGCTAGAAAATCCAAGCAAATAATACATATATTGAAATCATAGGCGGGAAATATAACGATTTTTTAAATTCCTTAGATTTTTGAAATCTGGACAATATTTATTGAAGTTATCTTCTTTTGGCGCATTGAGGGTAAAAGTTCCGTGTAACGGAAGTTACACACGCACAGCGTGCACAATGTAGCGGAAATGCAAAATCGCAAAACGCGCGCGAATCCATTAAAGTGTCAAAAATTTATTCACTTGAAATTAGTGTTCCAGTAATATACATAATGTATTGTCGACCATGTTGAATCGAGTACCAATCGTAAAGAGGCTCAATTCAAAAGCAGACGAATGATTGGTTATTGAATTGATAATTAGAAATGTTTATTGAATTACAATTTTAGCTGTTGTTGTCGCTTTTGCAAAACGACGTAATTGTCAAATATTCTTTTTCAGAAAAAACACATTCATTCATTCGATATTCAATGCGGCTGTCAAAGTTGTATAGTTTCAAAGCTTTTAAATACGTAACTGAAAATCGATAAAACATGATATTGAGTAGGCACTCGGACTTTTTTGAAATTTCACTTTTTTTTATTCTTCGCATCGTATATGTCTTTGAATCGTCGTGAGACATCGATTCGAAGACATTAATCTATCATATTAGCTGTCACAAACCAATTGTTACATTTGCACCACTTCAAAAACAAAAACAAATATTAATAATTTAATTTAACATTAAATTATTATCAAATATATTTATTATAGACATCGTATTATTGTATTAATATAAATTTTTAACCAATATATAAATATCCGTTATCACAATCACGCCAAAGAAGTATAACTTATTATTAATTTGGCTTGTAAATACTCCTCCCATAAGCTCGAGCTTTGGCTCATATTATGGGGAGTATGATGTCTTTAAAATTTTATAACATAGAATTAATTTATTATATAAAACATTATTATGTATCTGCTGTATAAATAAATATAATATATAATAAAAAAACTTCTACCGCGCGTACATGAGCTCACGTTCCTCAATTTTTTTCTGTTCGGACGCAGTTCAGTTCCGGATATATCTGAATATTTCAACAATGATATCATATGACACAATAAACGATGGAGAGTGAATATTTTCCATTTTTTCTTGCAATTGCGCAACAGGCGAAACTAGGCGCAATGGACGCCTTGTCGATGGGCTGCTTCTCCAAAAAGCGTACAACCGTTTGGGTCCGGAGCTCACCGTCAAGTGAAAGATTGAAAAATTCTGCGTCAGGTGTTTGTGGAGGAGTGGGTTTCTCCAGCGACGCTTTTAATGTGTTTTGCTCAGCTTCTAGTAATCCGTATATTTTTTTTTGGAGAAGCAGCCCATTGACAAGGCGCCCTGAAGATGAACAGTGAGATCTGTTCGAAACGTTGGCAGACGACTGGTCCTGACGACCAGAATTTGACGCGGGTCGCACACACCAAAGTAGTGAGCAACACTAACATATATAGAGATATATATATTGATATATATATAGAAGATATCCAGATAATATATATATGATAGATAGCCAGAGAAGAGAGAGAGGGAGAGAGAGAGAGATGTAGATGATATTATGACACTTATATAGATGCTGATATATATATAGTATTATATAATATATATATATATAGCTATATTATATTAGATATAGATTATTATTATATATATATGTGTATGTATAATACACCTACCTTATTAATGAACCATTTTCCGACAATCAACATTAATACAAGTATATTCTATGATACGCAACGCGATTACTTGCCACTCGCATTAATGAATTTCCAGAGATTTTATTTTCTCAGTTACAATATTATTATAAGTTACCTCCTGTCAAATTACATTTCCCATTTTGTATCCCTTGTGTCAGAGAGGCTGTTTGTCCATATTTAAATCAAAATCAAAATTATTTATTAGAAATCTGATGTTAGCGTCTTCGTTTCAATAATAATACTGTCCTCAAAAAATAATATACCAAATAATTGATTATTATATGAATAGGTACAATTATTACACAAAATGAACAAAACTTGAAATATATCTATTATATGTTTTACATATAGATATTATTTGTTAGTAATAATAATAAATGGTAGGTAGAAAATTTAATACATAAAACTAACAAAAAATCATTTTTTTATTTTATTTTCTTTACATTTTGTAATATCTAGTCCCACAAAACGTCAAATTTCATTTTAATTCATAATATTATACGAAATATAAATAAATCGTAATATAAATGGTATTAAATCATAATAAATAATAAAAATATATCGGAGCAGAGCATTCACTCAATAGTCATATGAAGAAGCGAGAACATCAATCTATACTCATCAAAAAACTTTGACAATAAAACTTTTGTCATTAATATGAATAAATTTCGTACACAATATTACAGAGCCGCCATCTCTCGAGGGGCGCCTGAATATGCGGCGAGAAGAAGGTACCTAGTACGTACACACGTTTGTATGTATTGTGGAACGATTGCCAGGAAAAGTTTCCCGCTTCTATCAGAATTCAATGAAACCGTAACGACGTACAATAAAACCAGGAAACCCCGGGACACATTAATTTATTTGTGCATCAGCTTTAGAGCATAAAGACGTTAACGGTTACCAATTAAGGATATTGCTTAATTTATTGGATGCCATGCAATATAGATAAACACTGAAACCATTCCTTGTATAGAATGACGTTTCGCGTGTCTTCAAATAGTTCAAATAATTCCACTGTTATGTATCCCAAACTCGGGATATGGAGACCAAATAAAACGGCAGAAGATTACGGGGCCCTCCGATATATTCACAGATATTAATATGTCGACCGACTCTAACAAGACCCTGTGCTAACTCCACGCCAGCTAAAAGAAGAGAAAGAGAGATAGAGCTGGCGCTCACTCTTTTCACAGCAGCGCCACCTTAAACTCATGTTAAGGTGGCCCGCCTGAATACAACGTCCACCACAGCGAGTACAGAGGAGTCGCATCTTTAAAGGAGTACTTACTAAAGCAGGTACTGAGGAGTAGTGAATTCGAAAGAATATCTGACAGTGGAGGCGTGCTTTCAAAAGACTACGTACTATAGCGGGTACAGAAGAGTCGTATCTTTATCTTGGCGGCCCTCGTAGCGCAGTGGGTATGACACTGGCTTCCCACACCGAGGTTTCCGGGTTCGATTCTCTGTGAGGTCACAATTTAATCTATATGATTTACTCAAGCCTGGGTGTTTTGTGATGTATGTCGCTCTGTAATTGGGCCTCCTGGCCTGTGGATGCGTAAAAAAGGCATGTTTTCAAGGCAAGGGCATAAGAGTACTGTACTCGGGTGAACACTATTGTACTTGTACGAAATACAAAACAGGCCATTCAAATGCGAACTGCTCCGAATCCAAATCCTTGTAAGTTATAAATCAAAAAGGATTCTTAGAAATACTTTTTATAACTAAATTCTTTTATAAATTACTTACTTACTGCCCGTCTCGTCGACCATACGATGGTATCGAAACCAGCTTAGAAAAATAACTTCGTTTCAAATTGTCTTACCTCAAAAATATTTAACTCATGTTTATAGTGCCATAACAGGTGCGCAGGGACAGGGTCCTGGACGAAGGGAACCCAATATTGTTAAATAGGTATTTAAATAAGTATTATTATTTATTACAATTATTACAAATACATGAGAACAGTCTTGTTATTTCTTGTGTAGAAAAATTATTTATAAACAATTTTAACATAGTATGGGCATTATTATTTTTAGAAAAATCAAAAATGGGGCCCAAAAATTAAACCTTCCGCATGGCATATGAAAAGACTTTTACTAATCTAGTTATAACCGTTAATATGAATCAAAATATTTTCCAAAGAGGTCTTGCTGATCATATGTCATTAATAATTTGATTTTTTCAAATATTGTTTCTTTGGAATTGGACATGGGTCTTTGATAGACTTTAAGGATCACATTTCTTTTAGTAAATTAAAAAAATATTAAGGAATACGTTATTTAATCTATTTATTATGAGCATCTAGAGAGATACTACAAACGGAAAGAAGGAAATACCCGAAATCAGATAATATCGAATGTACAAATACTTCGATAGAAACTTGTTACCTATTGTTGATCTCTATTGTAATTCTGGCATTCATATTTAAATTGCTTCTTTCAAATGTATTCATTCATTCTATTTTCAAGCACGGTAACTATCTCCGAGCTTTACCGTTTCCGGCTCCCTCTTGCTTCCTTCCCCGCGCGCCACCCTTACGGTCCACTATCCGGATGCAGACACGAGAAGTACCTGCTCCGCTCACTCTTCGCGGGCTGAAAAATACGACCTACCCCTGAAATCCTTATAGGGCTTACAGGCTGAAGCAAATTCACAAATTATGTATGTTTCAAATTGCGATGAATGTATTGATGCTAGATATTCACACATTCATAATTACTCTCTTAAGGGGAAATAGGTACCTACCTAGACGTTTAGAAAAAATCGATTTTTAAATTTTTGCATTTCCTTAAAGCTTGAGGTCTTAAGAATATCTGGTGAAAATTTTAAGCTAAAATTAAAAAAATAACAAAGTTATATCTGATAATAGTGGCTCTCTTTGTTTATTTTCATATATTGCTCAATTTTCAAACGTGTTTTACTAGAAACCATGTTTTGAAAATCGGTGACCAAAATATCTCGGCAACCACTGAACCGATCAACTTGAAATTTCTAGTGGTTATTTTATACACAATTATCTAGTCTTTGCCGTAGGTTTTATTTTTAAGTGACTTAGTTTTTTTATCGGCATAATAAACCCGAATTTTTCTTTAAAAAACGCTATTTTAAACTCAAACGCCCGCTATTTTGTCAAAAATCTATATTTCCTAAAACCCTTACGCCAAAGACTAAATTATAATATCAATTTTGATAATTTTTTTATTTTTATTCTGATCATTACAGATGAAATGGGAGTGATCACCGCGGAGGACCTTTTTTCGGCAGTCGATAAAACCCAAGAATTTTCCGCCAACGTTGAATATTTTTTTATAATTTTTTTACATACATATAAAAGTATGTACATTCAAGGAGAAATTATACAAATACCATAATTTATATAGGTTTTCTTAAAAAAATCTACAAAAATTTCCCTTTTTCGCGCTTCGTAGGTAGGTATTCTCCCTTAATAATATTAATACAATTGTTGAAATAATTCAATTTGAACCTAGCACTGTTAAAGTTTGAGGTGTCTTTATATCACTGATCCAAGAAAATTTGCTCGCAGTATGCGAATGAAACATGACAGAAAATTTCACCCGCGGGTGTTTACTAAACTCGTAAAACTTGTGCGCAGCGATTGAAACTCGACTACTCTTGTGAGAAGACAGATTACGCTAGAAATACTACCTATATTGCGGAAGGTCTTATCTTTACAAACATAATTTGTGAAAAATCAACCCCTTAAATAGTAAGAGTTGAACACTTTTATTTTTAATTACTATGTTTTAAGAAGGCTTCCGCTCAAATCTCATCATTAATATTTTTTTTTAATCTATATTCTACAGGACTATGTGTCACACTTTTACAAATTAGTATCATCAGTCAAGTTTACTCTGCACGTAAAGGCTCATTCTAGTCGAAATAATCATTCTCAATGCAAAAATATCCGTCACTAATGCCTATATGTACCTATATAGTAAATCTACGTAATTTTTGACCGGTTGTAAATTTTTTATTTTTTTATTAGGTTCTATTTAGATACAATTTGTACCGTTTAGTATAAAAGTATGTATGTATTGATGATATTGTTGATATTATTGTTCTTAGTCCTCCTCACTCCTCACTACCTCCTCCTACTTCTAATACCCCTAAAAAATGGTGTTCCTGTGCCGAGGGGAACTAGTGTATAATAGATGTATTATATTATATAATATTAAATAGATGTATAGAAAACAGGAAGAAGTGTTCTCTGAAAATGCGCATTAATATAAAGTGTTATTATGTAAAGAATTAGATATATTAGGTCTTTACATATGAAATTGGCGTTTAGTATGGGAGGAACATAAAGCCGATTTTTTTTTATTATAATATATTTATTTAATCAAAGTATGTACCATTGCTATCTATGCACTTTTGCCATCTCATAGGTAGTTCATCGATCCCTTTACTAAAAAAACCATTCGGACGGGAATCAATAAAATCTTTGAAGGCGGTTTGGACTGCCCCATCGGAGTTGAATTTTTTCCTTTGCAAGAAGTTATCCAAATTTCGAAAAAAATGGTAATCTGTTGGGGCAAGGTCTGGAGAGTACGGTGGATGTCTTAGACATTCCAATTGAAGCTCCTCTAATTTGGTAGCCGTCTGTTGTGCAGTGTGTGGTCTAGCGTTATCATGAAGCAGCAGTGGCCTAGAGCGATTAACCAGCCTCGGTTGTTTAGCAGCTAGCTTTTCCATCATGGTTTGCAGTTGCTGACAATAGACATCTGCGTAATCGTCTGGCCAGATTTAAGAAAGCTGTAGTGAACGACACCAGCACTAGTCCACCAAACGCTCACAAGTAACTTTTTTGGAGTCAATTTTCGCTTGGGGCATGGTTTGGCTGGTTCGGCAGGGTTCAGCCATTGCGATGAGCACTTCCGATTATCGTACAGGATCCACTTTTCATCACAGGTAATGATTCGATTTAAAATCCCTTCATTATTGTGCCGGTTGAGTAATGCAACGCAGCAGTCAACGCGCGTTTGTTGATTTGCTTCACTCAATTCGTGAGGTACCCACCTTTCAAGCTTTTTCACCTTACCAATTTGCTTCAAGTGGATTAAAACAGTTTTATCACTAACACCGCAGCCTGCAGCTAACTCGGATGTGGTTTGCGATGGATCCGCTTCCACAATAGCCTTCAATTCTTCATTATCAACTTTGGTCTCCGGCCGTCCACGGGGTTTGTTCTGCAGATCGAAATTTCCAGAACGAAAATGTTGGAACCAAAAACGCACTGTGTTTTCTTTTGCGGCACCGTCGCCATACACATCATTAATCCTTCGAGCCATTTCTGCAGCACTGGTGCCACGGTGGAACTCGTACTCGTAAATAACGCGATATTTCAAGTTTTTCATTTTGTAAACTGAGTGACGCAAAGAAAAAAACAATTGAGGAAAAAACAAATGAATTATAATTTTCAAAACACAAATACATGAGTAAATAGCTGTATAAATTTGGATTTGGAATTCCTAACCAAAGAGAAGATGTTTGAGATCAAATTTGCCAGTACGGCAAAACGCCAATTTCATATGTAAGGAAGGACCTAATATTTCGGCCATGGGTTAATTAAATTTTAAAATGAACTTACGGATTATAATAATTATAAAAAAAATAGGTATTGTTATGGGGATATCAAGTGCCCGAGTGTCTAGAGATGTTGCATACACGTCGCATAAACTTAACGATGTATCGAAACTTATTGGCCCAAAAATTAATTTTTTAAAAACAAAATTACAGCAAATTAAGAAATTATGTAGGTACATAGAATCAATAAGGATATCCGACAACATTGAATTACACAATTTATACGTATAACACATTATTAATGGATTTGGCTATTTTAGGGATTATTCATGATGATCATAAAATTGGGTGAAAAACATAAACTATTGTCACGGGATCGTGGCTGTGGGAGGCAAATGAGACAGTGGAAATTTATTTTCCATTTATCAATTATTTTAATAAATTCACAAAATCACTGGACACAAATTGAATCGGAGTACCGTTCTTTAATTCACACTAAATTTCGTAATCTGTACTAATTATCAATAGAGCGCTCGTCTGTGGAACTCTTTATTGGCGCTGTCTGTTTAACAACAGGTACTCCCTTAATTTACTGTCGCTGTTGCCACACTGAATCACCGCTTTATCTGTGTATTCACCTAAATATCGCCTGCCAACAGGTCTACTGCGCAGTAGGTGCAATACCCACGTATTTATAGGAAGCCGTATTCTAGCCATTTTGAGAAGCTGATAGATTGTACTAGATCTTTATAATAATTCCGACTTTAGTGTAAAAGGCGTAGAATGCTATAAAATCCTTGATTTCGTGCAATTCTTCTTGCATCTACCATCTCGTGATAATGATTAAACATGGTTTAATGATGAGAGATGTTGTTGCTCTCCAAACTTATGTATTAAAATATAAAATTATTATTAAACCCACCTCGACGTTACATAGTTTATGTTTTTCACCCAATTTGATTATCAACAACTAAAACAGTTAAAGAGGGTGAAATAAAGGGACGTTTTCATCTTTGTTGAGTAGAATTCGTAAAGCCAGAGCACATCCTCTAATGAAATGTATTTATAATATCTTGAAACCTTTTTCGTTATTTAAACTATACACCAATATAAATACGGATTTTCTTAAATAAAAAAGTGCCGATCTCCTAAGATAAAGCCTACAACCAGTGCGTGCTCCCGGTACTTACACACGGACCCGAGTTATAGACCCTCACCATCCATGTAATATACAAATTCAATTTAGTCCAGAGAGCAATGGAAAGGAAGCCGTTTGGAATATCTCCGAGAGATCGAGGCCTGAATTCAGAGCCAATACTTAGATGATTCAAAGGTTAAGGTACGCCTTGAAAGCGTAATTTTGAGTACAAAATAACCCTTTTAAGCATACCTTAATGCTTAAATCATCTAAGTATTGACTTTGAATTCGGGCCCGAGTAACGAAAGTATTAGTACGAGAGAGAACCTGTATAACTGATGTTTTTCAAAAAACATTAAGCGGCAATGCACAAAAGATAAACAAAACTGGACCGAGGTGTGACCCTTGCTGTACATCACTAGTAGTAAAAAATAAATAGTAAATTGTAGGGATATTCTCCTACTATTTATTATTTAAGATTTACTTTTTGAAAAATAGCTCTGAAACCTTAACACTTTCCCGGTGGCTCCTGACTTATGCAATTTGTTTATCAAAATTGTGTGACATACTTTGTCGAAGGCTTTGCTAAAGTCGTTATTAATCGAATCCACTTGAAGTTTGTAAATTATATCATTTGGTCTGGATTGAATTCCCACCTATAAATCTATGCAGTTCGCGGATTTTTTTTTTGTATTAATGGCTTAAATTATTTCAAAAAGTTTTGGGATTGTGGACGATAAAATGCAAATCGGTATGTAATAACTTATTTCGGTTTTGTTTCCTATTTAAAAAATCGGGGTTATGCAACTATTATATGTTTTTATATGTTGATGAAACAACCCTCTCTTAATGACTGGTCAAGTAATTTATATAGAGGATAAGCTAAACAGAAAATACGCAATATAGGTGAAATGTTATCCGTCCCCTTTTATTTTAATCGATTAGTCTGCTTGCGTTTTTATATCATTAAACTCAATATTGTAACGAAGCTAAAATGAATTACGCACTCACCTCAAGTGACAGTTGTTTAAAATGATCACAACACTATCGAAGATTACAGAACGGCCTGGCGTAATCTGCGGCTTTCGGGAAGCAACGAGAAACATCTATAAAAGCCTGGAAGCCACGAGAAAGTTCTCGTAAACACTACGAACGCCTCGAAAGCTCGGTATCAGTATTTGCCAATATAAATAGGACTGCGCACGGAAGTAACGGAGTAGTTATTTTTAGCATGCTTGACAACGATAATAGAAACGAAGGCAGCGGCGAGCTGCGGACCAGGGTGGTCAAGCGAACGGTAATTCGACAGCGAATAATCTGGAAAGTTATTGCGTAGCGAAATAAATCGGAGCGAATAAAACGTGCGGAAATTGGATGGAATGTTCTAGTTAATAGTGAATAAAGTAATAAAGCGATTATAAAGTGTCTATTTACGAGTGATAAATTTACGAAATTGTTTAATTTAAATAATAGCGTTAAGTCAAATAGAGTTAAGTAACTTTGTACGTTTCATTAATGAATTAATCAGTAATTAATGAATCCGTTATTAAATTCCAGCGTTTTCATTAATTCTTCCTGTAGCCATGACACGTCACAATATGTAAAAGAGACATGTTCAATTTCACATGTGTAGTATAGTTTGGTAAGCTATAATGATCGGATACATTTTCTTAGTACACATTTTTTAAGAAATTGGTGAACAGGTCGACAACACTTTTGCCTTTCGGTATTAAAACTACCTAGTTACATAATATTAGGTATACCCGAATCAGTGCGACTTAATGTTATTTTAGAATATATACTTATATTAAGAGCAAGGGTCTGGCATAATAAGTGTAAACCGTCCTCAAGCTCGACATCAACATATATCAGTACCTAGAGAGTGACGTGACTTATTTACTTTTAAGATATCAACAATCTTTGCGCAGAGTAGAAAGTGCAAGAGAATCTACATGATTTACTGAGATTGAGAATCTACTGAATCTACATTATTTTTAAGTTAATCATTTCCTTGCCCTCTCTCATATGTAACTCCTAGGGCTGCCCGGTTGTTTGATCATTGGTAATCGTAATAGTTAAGCAAAAAACATATAGATACTTTTACAAAAACGGGATGTTTGATTGGTGGAAAAGGCAAAAATCTATGCTTTTCTCTGAACTATTAATCTTACTATAGATCAAACTACCGGCCCTCAGCAAAAATTTAGTTCAAAAATACATCTCTACGGAGAGACAATTATCACAGGTTATGGCAATATTACAATCGTCAAATGGGAAAACCCCTGCCGTCAAAGAGAAGCGTTGCGTTAACGAGTTTTGCGGGATAAACCTCGCAAATCTGCCTGTCAAAAATGTGATTGTCTCGCGTGTCTGACGCCCGTCAGATTTTTAACGCCATTACCATAACAATAACTGTCACGTGACAGCTTCAGCGGCGGGAAATATAAAAGATTCCGAGCGTAAGCCCGCCAATTCCCCGTGAGATCGCAACATTTGCTGGATTTATTTTTAACTTTTAACATAAATAATTATTCAGCAGGCGCTCCAGTAAATTTCTCATGAGAACTGGGTTAGAA
>JADDOH010014911.1:0-48910 GCA_016648135.1 Agrypnia vestita | reverse complement strand
GAATGATATCATCAGTGGAAGAAGGAAATTTTGGGCTGCTGGCACTTCTTGATGCTGCTTTTGACACAGTTGATCACGCGATTCTTTTGAGAAAATATCATAGTATTGGGATATCATGTAAAGCACTTGAATGGACAAAATCATATCTATGTATATATTCAAGAACACATTCATATTTGTGAAGTTGTAATTTTTCAGAACAAAGTTTTGTGAAATTTTAAAACCAAATTAATTAATAATTAGAAAGACATACAGAAAAATCTAATTCACGAAAAAATATTAGGTTACTACTGGGATTCGAACCCAGGTCACTTCCTTTCCGGGGCCGGTCTCTGACCACTAAGCTAAAGCAACCCTCTATGTTTCCGTGAATACATCGACCTTATTTGAAGTACCTACTCGTTTTTATTAATCGAATTTTTGTTCATAGGGCAATCCACTTTTTCGATACGGTAGTTCAAATTACTTTGCAATGCCACCGCTAGATAGACGCCAGAATTAACCGAATAATTCATTTTATTTGGACATATATATTTTTTCGTGAATTAGATTTTTCTGTATGTCTTTCTAATTGATTAATTAATTTGGTTTTAAAATTTTAAAATTTCACGGAACTTTGTTCTGAAAAATTACAACTTCACAAATATGAATGTGTTCTTGAATATATATTACTAGCTGTTCGTACCCGGCGTTGCACGGGTTAAGGATTAAGTTGAAAATAAATTTGTGGGGGGAAACAAAGGTTTGATTCGAACGTTATTGATTTGCATCGAAAATATATCTGGGGGAGAAGAAAAGGAAAACGGGGAGGAAATATACCCTATGTTAATTGCCGAGTCTTAAAGAATAAGTTTCCAAATTTTGAGTCCGTTCGGTCAAACGGTACAGATTTGCATCGAAAATATATCAGCGGAGAAGAAGGGTTAAAAAATAGGGGGGAAATATCGCCTATGTTACCCGCCGAGTCCTAAAGAATTTCTTTCCACATTTTGAGTCCGATCGATCGAACCTTACAAATTTGAATCGAAAATATGTGAGGGCAGGGGAAGGGGTAAAATAATAAGGAGGAAATATCGCCTATATTACCCGCCGAGTCCTAAAGAATAAGTTTCCAAATTTTGAGTCCGATCGGTCAAACGGTGTAGATTTACATCAATAAATTTCCAAATTTTGAGTCCGATCAGTCAAACAGTACAGATTTGCATCGAAAATATGTCAGGGTGAGGGGAAGGGGTATGAGAATAGGGAGGAAATATCGCTTATGTTACTCGCTGAGTCCTAAAGAATTGTATGCGCCGTTTGGAAACGCATCAATTTATATGAAAATTTTATTTAGAATAGGTACGGCGCGGCGCGAGAGAAAGATTTTTCTAAATTTAACGAAATACATATACAGCACTATTCATAATTTCTAAATACTTTCGCTAGATGGTTTTATAATAGTTAACATAACATACAAACGTTTAATTATTTGTAAATTGATATTCGTACTTGTATATGTGATATGGGAGGTATAAAAGCTAAGGCAGCAACATCCAAAAATTTATAAAATGTTTTGAATACAGTCACCGAGGATTACTAATTTAAAATGTACTGAACTCTAGATTTTATGTATTCATCCCTTCCGTAATCAAGTTTCCTATAAATTTATAGGAAATTTTGCCTGAAAAATCTCGAACATTCTAAATTGGTAATCCTCGATGGATGCACTAAATTTTTTTGGATATTGCTGCCTTTGCTTTTTTACTAGACATTTATGATTTATCAAATAAGTATTTAATTTAAATTTAGGAATTTCGGATAAATTACATTTTTGCATCCGCTTTTAATCGCATGGAATGCAAACCTCTGATACACAGCCGTTGATATGCAACGATCAATCCTATCGCTGAAAATCATCGAAATTTTCATAAATAAAAATAATTTTCAAATAGTTTAGTCACCGCACGTATTTATTATTATATAATTTTTGTTTAAATCTACGTTACGTGCGATGCATTGTTTCATCGCCATGAATTATAATTGGACGTCGTTCTGCAGAAAGCATCCAACACAAAAAACATTTGAACTGAGATTTTTTATCTTTTTATTGTAATTATACTTTTATTTTATATAAAAAATCTTTTATTTACGTAGATATGATACGTTCTAAAGGTTTGATTCTTTCGAAAATGTCTAAATGTACGAAAATAGTACCTACCTGATTATTTTTTTCTACGTTAGTCTATGTACTATGAATTTGATAAAGCATGAAGTAAAATGTATCATCTGAGGCGTAAAATCGTTCAACCCCTTAGATATTTTCTATAAAATTATTATCGCATAGTAACAATAGAATTAAAAAGTTGCCTTGTCATATGGGTGTTTTTAATCTATAATTAATTTGAAGTCTCGCAAAACAGTCAAAAAACTTTTTTTTCAGTTTAAGGTTTAATTAAATGTTGATGGCCATAGTGTGAATTAGAAACCTATTGAATTTATAAAAAAACTATTGCATTTAGAGCTTCGATGTTTTCAGCACATTGTATTGAGCTAGTCAAATGTATATAACTCATTTTTAGCATTTTATGGGTTGGATGCTTTCTGCATAACTACGTACAATTTTTACAAGGTACGATCTCGACGCCCTAATTTGACGTTGATGGATACGTAATTAGTTTAACTTACCTCATATTCATTCTGGATGGGCATATTTTACGAGCAGCAGGCATACAGTATTCCCATAGGTACACGAAAGGCTTTAAATTTTCAACAAAACGCATGGGTGAAAGGGGTGAAGTTTATTAAGATACTTCTAATCTAATTATAAACATGTTCATTGGATCAAACGTTAATGTTCAGAATGGATCGTGACTAGAATGGTGAATACCAAAGGGGACAGAAACGGCACACTTAAAATTAATGTATTCATTACCCACACTTCCTACACACCTTCATTCTTTATTCTTCTCTATTAATTTAATTATTTATTTTATTTTATCAATCAAAACTTAATAATAAATACTGTCTTATTCGATACGTATTATTTCTCAGGGGAGATTAATTTCGAGAGTTTTGAGAAAAAAATCTGAAAATATTTTGTTTTTTTATTCACGAGATATCATATTTTATAATAGGCTATTTATGATTTTCCCATGAACTTTCTCTTCAAGTAAATAATTAATTTTCTTCGCTGAAAACTATTATTCTTTCATTTGGGTTCTCTCCTTCAATAAAATTTACCAAATGTTTATGCTCACTGTATATATAAAAATTCACGGTTTTTCAGCTTATGGAATATGCTTATTTTAGATGCGAAATGTATTTTGAAGTAGTACAACATTACTTAACACACAAAAACATATTTTTTATTGATTTTCTAAAATCACAATTGAGTTTAAATAGCAAATTATTATTTTTTGGTTTTCACAGTTGTCTTTGACTAATTATTTGTCAGACGCGAGAACAAAATAAGATAAAAGTCGTTTGCACCAGAGAAACAGAAAGTACCCACATTTTTATGATGAAAAAATATAACTTATTATGTATATAAAATTATGAGAAACTAAGTATTTTATATTTCAATTGTAGACTAAAAAGTTCGATGTGTAATTACAGTTGAGTTTACCCAAAAATTGGTTAACTTTTCGGAATATTTTAAGTGTATTCAATTTTTTCAAGAATACCATACTGGATTTTATCCCCAGGGAACGTCATTAATCAAGATATACTATAGATGTCTCATAGATATGAAGCTATTTTTATATGGGAAATTAGGTATGGAAGTCTATTTTTTGGGTGTTGTAGGACTTACAACCTATTGTACGACTGCCTAAGTGATCACTTTACACAATGTAACGTTCACCAATTCAACTAACCACAGACTACCACATCTATCAAAATTTTAAATGTTGTGTATATGTTAACTTTGCACACCTTGTTCGAAATATTGTCATTCCCATAATGTGGTTGTCTATTATGGGTGGAATTGGTGAACGTTACATTATGTAAAGTGATCACTTAATCCAGCTATACGATAGATCGAGAGCCCTATAAACACACAAAAAAAAAACATACCTACTCTCTCATACAAAAAACAGCTTCGTCTCTCTATGAGACATCTAAAATATATTTTTATGGTTAACTTTTGTTAAAATGATGGGAAAAATCTGGTTTGGATTTTCTGAAGTATTCGGCTGTGTCTATATATATATATATATTATATATATATATATATACTATACTTTATTGTATACCTACTGCAGTGTGCATACTATTTGGTTGACTTTTTTTTCGATGTATTATTTTTTCTTTAGGGTTTGACTTTCGGTGTGAATTGTTCTTACAGGAAAAGTAACATTATTAAAATATTCATGAATACTGAAAAAAAAAATACTTAAACCATTTAAAGTGAAAGAAAGAAAATGAAATATAATGTGATTAATTTGATTTTAAAGTAAAAAAACCTTTCCTCTTTTCATTCCTGCGTAACAAATTCTGATGTGGTTTTATGTGAAGCTCCTTTAGGCGGAGCGGAGTTAACTCTCGGGGGATGAAATCTGTTTTATTGGGGATAAGGGTTTTATTAACATGCTGTAAAGCCAGAAATGTTAACGGTGTGTCGAGAATTTTTTATTACTTAAACCCGCATTACATACAAATTTCTGTACCGACAAAATTTTGCAATAAAACGCACGTGAAACCTAATTTGCCAGATATCTCGCGAAATAAACAAATTTGGTTTAGAGCCGAGACCTAGTTATTAACCCCGGGAGACTAAATAAAAATGGGCGCTCAAAGTCAGTATTGACTTGAAAATTTTAATATTTTATGTAACATTTTTTAGAAAAATAATAAACCATTTTTATTCAGTCTGTAAATGACATTTTCTGTTATTTGTCAAACATTTTTAAAAATATATTAGCGTTTTAGCAATCGATTATTTTCGAACTAGTATCACTTCTAAAAAATATAATATATTTCAGAATGAATTAAAAAAATTAAAATAAATCAGAAAGAAAATTAAAAATATTTTAAAAATTCATTGAATAATAAGCGAGAATTGAATATTCTACAAGCGATAAATACGTGTTACCCATCGATAATATCGAGTTCATACAGAGTGATATATTGCGAAATAGTGTAGATTAAAGAATATATCTATGTTTTCAATTCGTGTTAAGTAACTTTCTACATTGAATAATTAATTAATGTTTCATTAATAAATCACTCATTTATTTCCAGTGTTTTCATACATTCCTCCCTGGCCCCGATACGTGACAATATGAAAAGTTATTATTATTACTTCGATAAAGAAAAATTTATAAACAACAATATTTCAATTGTTTTTGACTACAAAAAAAATTGTAAATCATACCTAGTTGAGATTCCATTTTAAAAAATATATATAAATTCTATAGGTATTATTATGAAATTTATACTCTTCATTCATACACATATAAATTCAAATAGTTATAAATAATTACGGACGTAAATATTAAAATAAATAGTTAATTTAAGTGTAAAAATTATTTCAGTTCTGCCAGGATTCCAACCTTAAATCTTCTGATCCGTATTCAGACGCATTATCCGCTGCGTCAATGTCTCCCACAATTATAGGACGACACAGACAAGACAATGATAATTTTAAACACTAATTTAACGGTCTTTTTTTATTTTAACATAACATTTATGTAAAAAGATTCATTAAACATAAATAAAACTTAGTGACTATAAGGACGAAAAGTAAACAGTAATAATTAGTTACTGTGCCGTATTCAGTATACGCCGTATACAGTAATAAACAGTAATATTATGCAAAGCCAATATTGTGAAGTATGTTTTTTCCCTTTTGACCGTTTAAATTTAGTCTAGCGCGTCCAAAGAAGTTTCACTTCGATAAATATCCGTTACGTGATTTAAGAGGGTTCCAAATTTCTTAAGCTAATTTGCATTTTAGATTTTTCCCCACACGTTTATGCCGTTTCAAGTTTCAACCAGGAGTTCCGTCACAAAATCTAATCAAACTTCAAAAAGAGGCCCCGGGGACATCGAGAGTAAATGATCCAATATACATTCACCAATCAAATACCTTACCCGAAACTTTGGTCAAAAATTTAAAAGGATTTTTAGAAATTTCGCAATTTCTCCAGGCACGCTTCATGTTTGTTAACTAGTATTTTAGAAATTTTTGTTCTTTAACGTTTCGTAAATCTCTGCGTCCCCTCGGAGAATAAAATTGTATTCCTTCAATTATTTCGTTATTTCTCAATATAATACATGACAACTAACTAAAAATTTGAATTACCACGACGTTCGCACAGAATTGAAGAGAAAACTTTTGAAAAAGGTTTAAAACTTTTTTCAAAACACTTAAAGTGTGATGGTCATTGAAATTGGTACGGTATTACAAGTCAATACCGGACCTTAACATCAACACATACACATTACATCAGCCCTGATGATGGACCCTGCAATGGGATCCGAAACTTTGGCGAGAAGTCACTTATACACGGCAGAATATTCCCGGAAACTACACACAGAAGATTAAAATACACAATCGTATAATTTACATATTTATTCGGTAATAACGACGTAGGTAATTGATTAAAAATAAAATATAGGTTTGATCCCAGTACAAAACCCTATGGTACATCATTTTTACACCTACAAAATTAACCATTACCTTTAATCATAAATTGCCTACATATTTACATACAGTGATTACCTCTGTATTTAAATCATTCATATTATTTATATTCGTCACGTTTTCCGGCATCTCATCATATATTTTTCCACATCTGTACGTTAGACAATTATGTTTTTCTTATATGATTATCTTATTCTATTACTATTTCTAGCATTATAGTTATGAGTATCACAATAGTTTTGTTTTATAAATTGTGTACTATTATAACAGGGAAGTATTAAATATAAATATTTAACGTATATTTATCATTTTTTCAATTGATTGAGCAACATTGTAGATTGACATTTTTTTTAAATATTCATTATTTTATTTGTATATATGTTCTTTTATTTGAGTATTTACACCAAAATGTTTCAGAAATTACCATACCATCATCAGGGTGTTGTCTGTTAAAAAAATTTGAATGAAATGTCTTTTGTTCCTTGTTTTTCTAAATTATTTTTAAAAAAATATTATTACTGAAGTTCTTGATTACTCTTATATATCTGTGTTATCTTTATAAAATCTTGAAAACTTGGTTGACTCACCCTATTTATTAGAACAAATAGGTTTAAGTTGTCCTACATACTCAACACGTTCAAATAATTTATTTTACCCAAACTTTGGTAGGACTAACTACTTAAAAAACTGCTTTGTAACTCGTTCCACCTCAAAATATAATCTGTTAAATTCAACAAATAATCTAGACATTTTTACTGACAATTTGCATTTATTTAAAATGAAACTCCGTAATCTCATTTATGATTATTGAAATAAATTTTTTATTAAACGAATATTTTTTTTATTATATAAAAAAATTAAATTGTACTGTATGTTTCCCAAAAATAAAATAAAAAAATAAAAATAAAAGGTAGATATACATACAAATAAAATAATAAATATTTTTTTTGTTTATTTATCAAAATATAGTGAGAAAATGTTTATTTTTGTGTTTCATCTGAAAAACATTTTCTTATGGATGTAGGGTCTTGGTATTCGCGGTCTTTTCTTAATTAGAATCTTTACATTCTACGAAAATATTTTTTTAATATCTGCTATATGCAGTGTATAATGTACACAGATGAAAGAGTCATAAATACTTAGTGATTTATCCGATAAATAATATTAATCGTTTATTTTTCTTACTTTATTGATAATCTACGTTATCCAATACGACATTTAAATGTCAGAGATTCTGATTAAGGTGACCCGTGACTGTCAAGGTTCAATGATCCAAGATAGTAGAGTCACGCTATGTTTAGATGCTCAACTACAAATACATATTTTTTAAATCGTTTCAAAATATAAATTCAATTATAATACTTAGTTATCTTATTTCACTGACTTATAATTGAATACAAAGGTAAACAACATAACTGCTGAAGACGTAAATTGACTTATTCCTTACGAAGACAAGAGATATTTGTGCTGCGAAACTTGTAAGGATGTCCGGTTTCTCCATTCATATGTAAGTCATTTTTAGCTGACTTATGGGACATCGGGTTGGGATGAAGCCGTTATTGGTTTAGTAGAAAGGTAAAGAAGGGCCGGAAGCAATATTTAGGGTCATAAATAAAGCGTAGTCCACATTTCCATCAGCTGCTATTTCCGTAATATTTTTTGATAACACATATTTTCGTAGTATTACGTACCCAATATTTGACACGTCGGTTAGCATGGATAGATTCAATTGCATTGCTGTTTTTTTCCAAGATTCCAAAAAGATCCAGTATGGAATTATGTTTACTTAATTTTTTTAACAGTTAAATTATTTTAAATGCTATCTTTATTATTGATCATACTGCTCACTTCATATTATGAAATTTACGCACACACTTTTAAGCATCCCACGTCGACCAGAATAGTTTGAAAACCTGGTAGGTACTTATCTAGAATGATCCCGACCTTTGTCCAATCATTCCACCCATTTTTGGTACCAATATAATATAATACATAATACTCTATCCAAAGAACGAAAATTCTTAGAGAACCAAAAAATACAACATAAAGGGATCGATTCATCGTAAAAGATATACAGTGAATTTCAAATAATTATATTGCCGAAATCAACTGACTCAACTTGCGTACATTTTTCTTACGATTATTTTTTATGATTTATTTAGATTTTAATGGTCATTAAAATACATGAAAATACCCAGTTTTATCTTGTAATTTTTTTCAGGTTACACTGCGAGGCATTAAATCGGACTTTTTCGATATTGAAGTCAAAGCTCCCCACCAGTACACTGGACCGTCGACTCTGGCGCCACAACCTGACAATTTGCCAATCATAGGTAAGCAAATATACATACAAATATAATACCTGCCTTCATTAGTTAGTACCTACACGATTATTAGTTCTCAGTTTGGGCAATTTCAATTTGAAACCTATATTACTCTTCTATGGGAACAATTTTATTCAATTTATATTGTCACGGGACGTGGCTGTGGGAGGCAATTAAAATTAAAAAAATTATTTATTTCAAAAAAGTCACTAAAAACGAATTAAATCGGAGCACTGTTTGCATTCCGAAAGAAAAAAAGATCGCAAACTTCTATAATGTACAGTGGGATGAAATTATACATGAATCTACCAGGAGATATTAGGGATGAAAACAATATGAAGACTTTTAAGAAAAAAATTTAAAAAAATGTGATGAAAATTTAATATGTCTACTTATATCTTTTGTTGTATATATTAGGAAATATAAAAATTATCGTGTTACCTACTATAAGAATAAAAAAAAATTATAAAATAATTTGTGCATTTAATGACCACACCAAAACAAAAGTTTTATGAGTTTGTGAATTCGAGGATGACAAAAATCGATCCTAATCAATTTAAGTAATTTTATTTAAATCAAGGAGCCAGATTTATTATTAAGTTCGCATTAAAAAAAAAACATTTCTATTTAATTATTAACAATCATAATTAACCGAAAGCTCACGCCGGAATCGATCTAAAATCCAAAACACGTCCGCAAATTGTGAAAAAACTGACTAAAAGTCACGGTGAATAACTTTTCGAGACCTAATTATTGCTCCCAGCCACATATCACGTTGATATGACGAAGGTTTTTGAAATATGATCCACTTATTACAATTGCCTAAAAAATGGGCGCGTTTGGATAGGTTTTCAGGCATTTTATGTGGGAAACGAGAATTGTCCACAAGGATAAAAAATAGGGAATCCGTGACACACGATGATGAATCTTTGGTGATGTGTTGGAATGATGGTGAATCTTTCATTTAGTTCATGAATACATAATAATACGTCCGCGAAATATTTCGATGATGTTTTTGTTATATTTGCCACAATACTGATTTTTAGAAAATATCATATTTTAGTACCTTAGGGTACCCGCACGCTAACAATATTGTTGATCAATAAAGCGCTTCAGTAGTATCGATCAACAATATATACCGTGCGAGGATAAAGCCATGTATTCACTAGGGGACAAATTGTCCCTCAACAGCACGCGCGGCATAGAGTCTACGTGACGTTGCAACGTCGTGCACT
Organism: Agrypnia vestita; assembly: GCA_016648135.1. Lineage (NCBI taxonomy): Eukaryota > Metazoa > Arthropoda > Insecta > Trichoptera > Phryganeidae > Agrypnia > Agrypnia vestita. Next base: position 38,723 of record JADDOH010014911.1, on the reverse strand, counting down.
GTTCCGCCACGTCGCGCACAACATAGCGCGGCATTTCTACGTACCGTGGCAACGTTGCCATGCGCACGGTACCCGAGCGTACTCACTGCAACATTCCGCGGAGCGTCAGTACCACGTGGTATGTTTACAAGTGAATACGCATGCGCTGTATCTGTCAAGAAGACAATGCGGGGAAACGAAATCGTTCTTGAACTGATCTCTTTTTACTCCTCTTACTTTTCGATAAACTCATTAGCATAAACATATACGCGGCTATCATCATAACCTCATAGGGCGATATATTTCCGCGACGTCTGGAAAACAATAATTATTTGCAAAAAGGACCTTGTTTTTAATAATATTCAATTTACTACAGTAAAACCTCGTTTATTTGAAATTGCGACCCAAAAAAACACTTCCGCAGCTGTCAACATAAGCTCATCGGGTGACATTTCCGCGACAAGATATGCGAGTCCCGGTGTGTACACGTCAAATGGCCGCGTCATTGTCCCCGAAACATGAGAGTAGATGTTGATGCGACATGCCCGGAATGTTTCGCGATTTGTCCCCTAGTGAATACGTGGCTCAATATAAATAAAAAATATTGATATCGTATGCGACCTTTACAATTAAGTTTGATTATAATGTTTCGAATAATATTAGACAAGGAATCCGCTCCATGTTTCTTATAATAAATAGCAATAGCTAGAATATATTTGCTCAAATTAATCTAAGTAATTGTAACAATGCACGCATGCAAAAATGCCTACGTTTTATTGTTTTGTCAGTGTCACAATTTAGATCAAAATGTAATATGATCAAATAAAAAATATATAATTAAGTTTTTAAAAAATAATAGTCAATGAAATACCAGTTTAATTCTCACTACAACCCATACTACAATACTTTAATTTAAAAAATAAACATTTTCGATGCTTCTGCATCGACTTCAGCCATAAACTAAAACTTAAGACTAGAAGACATTTAGAAAATGCCTACTGTTATTTGACAAATACTATGTGTTTATGAAAAACATGGTAAATGAACAATTTAATTAGATTTATTGTTTTTGACTCACACTATTATAAATAAAAAAAACGCATTACATGACGTATACCATACGACTCCTTCACAGTATGTTTATCTGGTTCTAAAAAAAACATTATAAAATCTTTAAAAGAAATGTAAGCAATAAATTATCCCTGGAAAGCTCGGTGTCCTACATAACAACATCGTTTTTTAAGAAAAGTTACATGGATGATGGGCTTGGATAGAGGAGACTCCTACAGTGACATTCAGTCAATTTTAGAAATTGGTAACCTCCAAAAAAGAGGGAAAACACTGACTTAATCACCATATTCAAAATATTAAACGGTCACACTGATGTGCATTCGTTACTGGACCAAATAAAATTCAATATCCCTTCTCATAGACTCGAAAATAATGAAGTGGTGTTCCTTAGCATCATAGAACTAATTGTGGTTCCCATGCTCCTATGTTACGGTCTTATAAAGACAGGATCTGGACTTCTTCGGTGTAAGTCTGTCCAGATTCAAACAATCTCTGATTAGATAGTCCAGATCTTGTCTCCATCCTGTTAATATCCGTGCTTTGTTTTAAATTTCTATAACCTTTATTTTGATGTATTATATATTGTTCATGTTATGTATTATATTTTTTTGAACTATGTCCGTAAATTTCAAGAAATAAATAAATAAATTACAGGCGAGATTATTACTTACTTCTAAACTGCTAACAAATAAGAATAAGACTTATTCAAACTTAAGTCTTAACTTACTTAAGTCAAAACTTACGTGTACTAACATCTTAAGGTATTTATATCAAAATTTTAATAAATTAATAAATCTTGTAACAAAGCTGATCTATTTTTACTCCCTTTATATTTACTCGTGGCGTCTGTCTGTTTCTTTGACGCAAAAACTTTGGATCAATTTTTAACCCTTTTTCTGTGATCAAACCGAGCTGAAACCTTGCAAGCAGACTCGTGGCGACGATCAAGAAGATGTATCAAATTTTCGTTAAAAAAATTAATAATTACAGTATAATTTTGGATTTTTAGAAATTTTCAATGGTTTTTACATACAACTTATATATTTCGATGCATCTGGTAGTCACTAAACCTGATTATAGTATAATTTTGGATTTATGGAAAAATTTTATTACTCCCTTTCGTAGCGTCGCCCGACCGAAGCCCAACGCGTAGGTTAGGCGCCAAACCAATTTCCACTAGTAAATGAGAAAGGGAGTATAATAAAAACTTAGTTTTTATGAGTTAGTTTTTTACTCCCTTTCTTTTAACTCGTAGCGTCTGCTTACTTGCTTGCATGTCTGACTGAATCGAGCTAAAACTTTGCAGGCAGACTCGTGGCGACCATAAGAAGAATCTAACAAATTTTCGTTAATAATTTAGAATAATTTTGGATTTCTCGAAATTTTTTTACTAATTTTCGTAGCGTCGCCCGACTCGAACTCAACGCGTGCGGTAAGCGCCTAACCTGTTTCAACCAGTAAATGAGAAAAGGAGTTTAATAAAAACTTGGTTTTTATGGGTAAGTTTTTTTTAAATGATTACTTATTTCGAAAATACTAACGAATATTTGCTGATAAAGGAAAATCATGAAAATAAAATTTACAAAACCGTAGATGCTAATGGCAAATAATAATAAATGTGCTTAAATATGTTTTTAATTAAGTTATACTATATATATATATATATATATTATATATATATATATTAGGTCCTTACATATGAAATTGGCGTTTTGCCGTACTGGCAAATTTGATCTCAAATATCTTCTCTTTGGTTAGGAATTCCAAATCCAAATTTATACAGCTATTTACTCATGTATTTGTGTTTTGAAAATTATAATTCATTTGTTTTTTCCTCAATTGTTTTTTTCTTTGCGTCACTCAGTTTACAAAATGAAAAACTTGAAATATCGCGTTATTTACGAGTACGAGTTCCACCGTGGCACCAGTGCTGCAGAAACGGCTCGAAGGATTAATGATGTGTATGGCGACGGTGCCGCAAAAGAAAACACAGTGCGTTTTTGGTTCCAACGTTTTCGTTCTGGAAATTTCGACCTGCAGAACAAGCCCCGTGGACGGCCGGAGACCAAAGTTGATAATGAAGAATTGAAGGCTATTGTGGAAGCGGATCCATCGCAAACCACATCCGAGTTAGCTGCAGGCTGCGGTGTTAGTGATAAAACTGTTTTAATCCACTTGAAGCAAATTGGTAAGGTGAAAAAGCTTGAAAGGTGGGTACCTCACGAATTGAGTGAAGCAAATCAATAAACGCGCGTTGACTGCTGCGTTGCATTACTCAACCGGCACAATAATGAAGGGATTTTAAATCGAATCATTACCTGTGATGAAAAGTGGATCCTGTACGATAATCGGAAGCGCTCATCGCAATGGCTGAACCCTGCCGAACCAGCCAAACCATGCCCCAAGCGAAAATTGACTCCAAAAAAGTTACTTGTGAGCGTTTGGTGGACTAGTGCTGGTGTCGTTCACTACAGCTTTCTTAAATCTGGCCAGACGATTACGGCAGATGTCTATTGTCAGCAACTGCAAACCATGATGGAAAAGCTAGCTGCTAAACAACCGAGGCTGGTTAATCGCTCTAGGCCACTGCTGCTTCATGATAACGCTAGACCACACACTGCACAACAGACGGCTACCAAATTAGAGGAGCTTCAATTGGAATGTCTAAGACATCCACCGTACTCTCCGGACCTTGCCCCAATAGATTACAATTTTTTTCGAAATTTGGATAACTTTTTGCAAAGGAAAAAATTCAACTCCGATGGGGCAGTCCAAACCGCCTTCAAAGATTTTATCGATTCCCGTCCGAATGGTTTTTTAAGTAAAGGGATCGATGAACTACCTATGAGATGGCAAAAGTGCATAGATAGCAATGGTACATACTTTGATTAAATAAATATATTATAATAAAAAAAATCGGCTTTATGTTCCTCCCATACTAAACGTCAATTTCATATGTAAGGACCTAATATATATATGATAAGGATGATTGCAGGGAATAAGATGAATAATTAAATGCAATAATTTCTAATAAGAACATGTCCATTTTTGTACCAACACTTATGTAATTCTTTTGAAGGCGCCTGATACCAATCCCTGTACAAGTAAAGATAACAGTGAGAGTATACACAGTGTAAAAACTTCACTTTACATGTAGGTAGTCGGAAATGTTATAACAACTCACTAACTAACCATGACGCCGTTTCCCCGCACGGGTAATCAGAGAGGATATAACGCTACATTTTTATATCTAGGCATACCACTTTTGCTTCGGCTACATTCATACATCTTCTCAAGCATGCTCTATGGTTGTTGAGGCTCTCCTTGATATATTTTCAATGCAAATCTGTACGGTTTGACCGATCTGACTCAAATTTGTAAACTTATTCTTTAGGACTCGATGGGTAACATAGGCGACATTTCCTCCCTCCTCTTTACTCCTTCCCCACCCCTGATATATTTTCTGTACAAATCTACACCATTTGTCCGATTTAACCCTAATTTTGCATACTTGCATGATTTATGACCCGGCGGGTAACACAGGCGACATTTACCTCCTCTCTCGTTTCCCATCCCCTCCCTCCCCTCCCCGGATATATTTTCTGTACAAATCTACAACGTTTGACCGACCTGATCCAAATTTAGTATACTTATTCTATAGGACCTTACGGGTAACAAAGGCAACATTTACCCCCTCACCCTTTACCCCACATACCCCCTAAATATATGTTCTGTACAAATCTACACCGGTTGACCGATATGTCTCAAATTTTGCATAATTATTCTTTAGTACTCAGCGGGTAACAGAGAAAAGAAAGAAATTTATTCTTATTCTTTAGGTCCCGACGGAGTAATCAACAATTCCCTCCTGGACATTCTTTCCATTCAAGCCTAGATTAAATGGAAACATTGTTTTAATTACAGTCTTTGCAAAACAATGGAACTTTGTGTTCTCCCACGTACATAGTTTTAACTAAATCCTTAAGCCGAGCAACGCCGGGTTCAAACATTCAGTATTGAATATAATTTTTTCAAATAAAATGTTTGACATAAATCAATTTTTGTGTTAGGCTTTAATCATTTTATTTGACTTGTATTTAAGCAAATGAATTGATAATTTTTTGATTTGATTTTGATTTTGTGATTGAGATTTTGAATTGATATTTGAATGATAGATCAACTTTTAAAGAAAATAAGTCAGAAATATTGAAAAAAAATGCAAACTTTGATGTCGCTTATTGGTTATTGAATTGAAAATTAGAAGTGTTTATTGATTACCATTTTAGTTGTGCAATCTTTGCCTTGGTGGCATTTCTTTTGCTTTTCTGTGCCTTTTTGCCTTTGAGACATATTGTGATGGTCGACATAGAGATAGATTTAATAAATTTAGAAAATCTTAAAATAATAATATTCAAAAAAGCCAAGTATGGACATCAAAAATATATTTCTTCTGGTTTGAATCGTTTAAAAGTAAAAGCCTGATATATTTCTTCTTAAGATTCTATGTATTACAAGAGGCTAACAAAATATTGAATATTCAGCTATACAAGTAATATTTCTTAGATCTTTATTATACCATAGATATAATTCTGTGTTAAATTAATATCGTTTGCCAATCCTAATAGACTCGACCTTGTGAGTAGGTGCGAACGAGCCTTTATTATTTATGAATCGGAACAGCAAGTCTCGTGTGTAGCGGGTGCTTTACTGTTATTTTAACGAAACGGACCAATCACAGGCGCGCTTTGCCTTCGACGGGTTGAGCCGGAGGCGACCGTCCTGATGACTGAATCCGGCCAATGGCGAGCGCCGGCGGTGAGGTCATCGCGCATAGGATGAGTCACTGCACTAGCGTGGATTTCAGAGGTATGGTGAAATCGTTACTATAAAAGGAGCGAACACGATGTACTCAGCCCCTTCAGTTCGAGACCAGACTTGCGAGCGGGAGCGCTGCCCAACAGACTACCGACGGAGCCCTGAGTTCCAGAACAGCATTTGCGGACGGAGTTGCTGCCCGGACTTATGGAGGAATCTACCATTCATCAGTAGCAGAGAGGATCATACCGCCACTGTGTAACAGCTAAGGAACACATTTATATTATCTATCGATTAATTATTTTCACTATTGAAATGTATTTATTTTGGGAAGATTTAAAATCGGAGCAATAATGTATAATTAATATCACGATTTCTTGTGTGATCTTGGCTCAATTCGTACGGGAATATCTCCCAAACGAATATATTTTGATGCTTGGGGATTTTCATACCATTTGTATTAACAATTGATTTTACGGAGCTCTATAAGCAGTGCGTAATAGATTCATAATATTGTCGACGCGTTATGTATTGCATAACCAGATATCAATCCAAATCGTACGAGAAATTCTTCCGAACGAATATATTTTAAAGTATGGGGATTTTCAAACTATTTTTACTAATAATTGAATACACGTAATTCTATAAGAAATGCTTAGTAGCCTTATAATAATTGTGTTGCATAAGTATTGCGCAATCCGGTCTTCAGCCAAGTCTTTATGATTTGAGTACCTCGGTACATCTAGCTTAACAAGTAGCTTCAGAATGACGAGTAAAGGACAGAATGGGGAGATCTAACTAAAGATTGGGGATATCTGGTTTGTGTTAGCCTAGCTGGCTGAGGGGTGGATGATTGCCGGCACTTGGGCGTGGAACCCGCACAAGCCCCTGCAGGGCCCCTTAAAGGCGGGGTCCTCCTTGTTGCTCGGGGTCGTCAATAAACCGACCACCTAACCTCATCTGGCGCAAACTACTTAAACCAACAAAAAGGTTCCCTATGTCTTTGGAAGGATTTCCATGCTTGAATGCTGTAAAACCTTGATAGAAAACGTTAACTTCTATTTCGTCCTCTGTAAGAAAGACAGGGCCAGAATAAATATAAAAATCATTCACTCATATGGAATAGCTGGGATATTATAAATATGTTACTAACACTCTAACATTTGTCCAAAGTAAATGTTGCAAGATGCAGAATCGTGGGACGCCGCTCTGAAAAGGCATAATGAGATTGCACAATAATTTGTAACATCGCTGACTATGCCCGCAAAGGAGGCTAATGTCGTCATCAATTCGTACCAAAAGAGTACATGATTCTTCAAACACCGGCCTAAAAGAAAGGCGCCTCAAGACAACACACATCATCAGAAACTCGTACCAAAAGAGTACGGCCTTCTCAATTATAAGCCTAAAAGAGGGGCGTCACGGGATCACATCTCGTAAAGAAGAGATAGAGTCTCGGGATGCAGTAAGTTCCGGAGGAACAAGGGGGGCCGTTTAGTCACTTAGGAAGTCGGTCACCGGGTTTAGGCGGGCGCGGAGCCTCAACCCCTCTCAGCAGAGATGCTGAGGGTTTAAAAAACCAAAATTTAGCATTCAAAGAAACTATTATTTCATATAAACTCACGGGCTGTTGTAGAATCCTTTCGAACAAACCATCCCCGAGACCTTATCTACTTATTTATAAAGAAGTTTCGTTTCAAAAATGTCTTATTTCGTAGATAGCAAATATATGTATTATTTTCCCCAGGAATTAATATGAACAGGTTCATACACGTCTAAGACGACACCATTCAAGGTAAGAATATGTTAATATAAAGTGTTTAAAATTATTAATTTCAGTGTTATTTAATATGTGAATTTCTCCTCTTTATGCCGTTCGATTGATTTTATTGGGTTGTTTCCAAACGGAAATGTTTTATTTCTAATACACGAATTCTTCTGGTGAACGTATTTTATTGTAACATAAATGTATAGATTATTAGGTTCGTTAGATGTTTTTATTACGTAATATTATGCAATTGTTTCCACACTGCTCCTATAAAAGAATTTGAAGTTATTACGATACACAACGGGGTCCTTCATCCATTAGACGAATCATGTGCCAATTCAACGACGTATTACGAATAGTATATATTGTATTTATCGAGATTTAGTCGCATTTATTATTTCTAGTGAGGTTTTTAGTATTGGTTCCAGGCGCCATTATGAGGCGGAAATAGTTCATATTCATAGCCCGACTGCAATAGGTATTTTTGTCGCGTAAGAGGTAGCACTTTTAGGAATATAACTGTGTTTTATGTTTCGTCCCTGACGGACAGGATGGTATAGCTGTGGCTATTTAGGTAATATACTTAGTAAATGCAAAGGGCATTAGGTATTATCGATTTCGTCTGCGAACCCAAGATGTTAGAAATATTTTAGTTCCTATAATTTCATTGAATATTTGCTGCAGAATAATATTTGATGAGAGAAGTAGTTAATATTCCATTCAAAGCAAAAGTTTTAGTCAATATCTTTATAGGTAATATTCAACAGCAAATTAGAAATATTTTCAGTTAATACGTATTTTTAGTTAATTTATCGTATAGAACAATTTCTGATAGTATAGAATATTATTTCATATGAAAAGTTGAATTTTAGTAGTAGTAATATTTCTGTATTGAATATTTAATTTTTAACAACTGTATCGCTACATCATATGGTTGAAGTTGACCGGTTGCATCCTGTCGCTCAATCGCGCGCGCTCACATATAAGAATAATGAAATATTTGATAATCCAATATATTGTATTTTGAACGCGACGGTTTGCTACTTACTAACCTTCATTATTTAGTAGGACCCACATTAGGGTCATCTTATATCGTTAGCCGTGAAAAGAATATGATTTACATTGATTTGCAATGGAATGATTTGTATTATAGATTTGCTTCGCCTTATATATTCAACACACACCCCATGGGATGTCTAACTCTGGTGCCGGACCAGGAGCTATACTAAATTATTATTAAATGTATCAAGGCCGCGATGCCCTACTATCTACCTGGGTCATCACAGTGCTTACCGTGACCAGGAGAACGATTTATATTGAAATACAATAAAATGCTTTATAATATTAATTGAACATCATTTCGACATTAAATACAGTCCGCTCGATTTGATTAGGATGCCCTCTATCTGCCAGGATCATCTCAGTTGGTTGGCCGCGACCAGGAGATCGGAATGAGATAATATATAATAGTAAATTCAACTCGCGTCAATTATTTTACGACTGTAAAATATTTTTCATAATATGTTTTCATATAACAGAAAACATCTCTAGAAAATACCGTCATGTGACGAGGACCCACTGTCTACTACTATCTACCTGGGTTATTACAATATCTCGTGCCTTATGTCTATTTGGCATTTCACAAAAAATAGTTGTGAAATGCCAAAAAGGGGATTCTCGTACAGATTTATGTATTTCATGTTATTGTCGATGTTAGACCGCGATCAGTTGCCTTTGACGTAATGTCATCAGTTAGGAAACGTTCGCTGGTAAAATCTTGCAGTTACTATGCCATTTTCAGCGTTTTAATAATGGAGACAACGACGTCAATTGCAAAACCTCAAAGGATGTCGCTATGGTTGTGGTAATGTATATTTTCAAATTTGCTTTAATATTGGTTTAATATGTTGTTTTTTACGAGTACCAAAAAAGCACAACTTTCGACGCGTATACATAAGTACGCACACCCACTTTTTTAATGTAATATTATTTAACGCAATTTTCGTGTCAAATTTTACCGGTGTAGGTACCTGCTGACTAAACGTATCCTTATTTAAATGAACGTTGTGTGCGATCATTCAAACTAATAAATAATGGTTGCCAGGCAGAGAAATACGCGATATTAAATTTGTTAATAATGCGTGCGCTTCGAAGTTGGTCAAAGTTTTGCCAAATATTACCTGAACCGCGAGAGTTAATACCTGCAGTCGCCGCGTTATGTCGTGTCCCCGCGCTCGGCTCACTTATATTGTCTTCGAGCGACTGAGACTGAATTTATAATGTTCCCGCTGCCTACTGTCGGCCGCTTTCTGTGAAGGTAGCGCTAACTTCCCGCCAACTTCGTTAGGCGAGTCTCAGACGACTTGTAAATTGTTTTCGCGGATAGAGTTCCTCATCTTTCCGCAATGTGATCCACATTACTGCACGCATTTTAAGTGTTGGATCTTACAAAAGTTACAATGGATGATCCGATTAATTTCATCATTTTTTTTTTATTTGTACGCCTGAAGTAGGTTAGAAATGATTATACAGAAAGCATAGTGCAATAAACCTTTTGTTACTTAAATATGTTTAAAAAATAATGATAAAGTAATAATGAAAGTGTTAAGGTTATTATTACGGTCGTTGGACATATTAAAGTGTTCAATAAAACGGATATTTTATACGATATATATATTTTATATATTTTACAGAGAAGCAAATCTCGAAGTTTCACTGAAGTCTTATTCAGCTTCATCAGGAGAGCGAACCACACCTCACTTCAGCGAAACGTCGAGATTTACATCTCTGTAAAATCCGTTTTAATTAACACTTAAATAAAGTAATAAATAATTAATGCAGTGCAAGAAATAAAATCATTAGACCAATAATACAAAACGAATTGGGAAAAAAATTAAAAATGTAACAAACAAGAGGAATAAAAAAATAAACAATATTAAGTTCACATACACCTAGATTCACATTATTACTACTAAACTTGTCCTCTAAACAATAACAATGTTTCCATTTAATCCAGGAAGAAGGTGGATGGGACGTCCGGGAGAATGTGCATGCCTGGTTCAGTTCTGTATTCATGTGTTCGATTATATTTTATTTTCGGAACACAATAATAGAAGATAATACAATAATCAAGATTCTATAACATATAAAAAAAAAAAAAAAAAAAAAAAAAAATATTTATCATTCACCTACAGGTTTTCACAACATTTCTCAAGGGCCAATGTACTTTAAATTAATTAAGATTTATAATTATAAAGAAAGAAAATACAATTATTGTAGAAAAGAAAATGGTTGGATTTCTTTATCAAAAGAAAGATAATATTAAACATTTAGAGCACTAACATAACGTAAACAGCCCTTTTAAAAACATAAAAATTCATTATATATCAGTATCCTCTAATGATGCCCATTCGGTCTACAACAAACATGACTTCTTGGTAAGCAATTTTTTTCGTTAGAGACACTAATAGAATAAAGGATACATGGTACAAAAAGAATAATACTTTATTAATTACGACTGCCCATCATCCCAATTACAAGTGTCTTCGACGTGCTCTAGCATATACATGCATATGTACATTTTAGGATATTAATGTAATGTGAACATGTAAAAATATGTAACTAAATAATTGGTTATGGTATTTCATATGTATATTTTAGAGTGTTAATGTAATGTAAAAATGTCAAAATATGTAACTAAATAATTGATTAATGTGTTCTATGGTTTATCTTATTATATATCTTATTTATTTTAGGTTATCGTCAAGAAATTTCGTCATAATAACGTCATTTGCAAAATTTGTTTCATGTCGGTGGTCGGTCAAACGGAGTAGATTTGTATAGAAAATATAACATTGGTAGGGGGAGGAGAAAAGTCAGAGGCAAAAATGTCGCCTTTATTACCGACTGGGTTTTAAAGAATAAATATGCAAAATTTGGGTCATATCGGACAAACGGTATAGATTTATATATAGAACAGACAGACTGACATTTTGATAGATATAGATTTAAAATAACGGTTGACTATGGATCACTCTTTATATATAATATTACTTGGCCCTATTGTACTCTAAACTACATAATCAAAAATATTATAGTAGATATTTGATTGGGTGCAAGCTTGTTTGTATATATTTAAGTAAGAATTTGTTTAAAAAAATGCCAACACGGAACAGTAGTTATTTTTCAATAAATATTCATTCTTATATTAGGTCAGTTCTCCAGAACGTTTGTTTACTTAGCAATTGTACCTAACACATTTAAACATTAAACATTTCTGAATTTTGAAAGTGTCATCAGATAATATTCGGAATATCCTGGAGTTAGACATAAATCCCAGATATATTTTTACTATAATAAGAAAATATCACTAATTGGCCCATTTAAAGGGTCATTTGACAGGGGAAATAGAAAACCCTAATGAATGAGGGAACCCGAGCACGTAATTTGTTATCATTACCAAACTAAAAAGCTTAAATGGTAATAGGCCATCATTTGGACTAGGCACAATAATAGATCACCACAATTGAGGAGGGAAAAGGCAGAATAAGAAGAAGAAAAAGGGCGCCCTTGGCTACAAGGGGTTGAAAAGATAAGGGATGGCTCCCGACATTTTAGAAGATAGATAATGACTCAAGATTACACTGACAATAACAGCGGCTTTTAATCGTATCATTTACGTTAGAATTCTATGTTCTATAATCACAATTCTACTACTTTTTTGTTTCTACAGTGCTAGGGATTAATAATAAACATTTAAAACAACAATTTTACTGAAAAAGTTTCTGTATAAATACCTTTTGAACCATTTTAACACTTACAATAAAAGATCTAGGTAAAATCTTATTATTACTCAATTAAATTATGAAAACTACTTTTAACTATTGCTACACGCGATCAATTTTTAGTCCTTTGGACGTGTAAGCAAAGATGAGTGATTTGTTGATAGTTACTATGTCACTAAACATAATTTACGAGCTAAAATACACTTCTGAGATTTGTACTACTAATGTAGATGTACTATTAATGTAGCAAAAAAAGATTATTTGCCCAATATTAATATTTCAATTATCTGCGAAATGTTAAGTGATGTCTCAGTAAATATATTTCTTGAAACGGATGTTTTTCCAAGAAAATATTCATTCCAGAACCATTTCAAGAATTATTTCATACAATTATTTCGGATGATTTCAAGATAAACATAAAAAGCAGATTTTCAAATATCTTAAGAGATTAATTTTATGGAATTATATTTTAACGAAAGCACATTTCATAAGGTACAAAATACAGTTTGTTGATATTTAAAAATTTTATTAATTAATTAGAAAGACACAGTATTTATATAATGGATGTGAGTATTAATACTTTTTATATATCGTTGTACACTTGTTAATATTAACATGATTAATATTACATAAAATAAGGACTAAATTGTTAGAAATTTGTTTCACTTTGTTTCGCACTCATTTACTAATTTCTTCATCCAAAAATCAAATCGAAGTCAATTTTTTCTTTAAAATATTATAAATATGCATTGGAGCATTGATGTTTGTCATATAAACTTTACGCGTACTTAAATAAGTTCAGCGAGTCCATTTTTGAGTGGTGAGATAACAATCATCATATGAGGGCTATAAAAGCGAAGGCAGCAATATCCAAAAAAATAATGCCGTCGATTACTAATACAGAATGTCGTGAATTGAGTTTTTATGGGAATTATGGCCTATAAATATGAAGGAATAATGATTTTGGAAGGTTTAGATGCGTTAAATCTAGAATTCAGTACATTCTAAATCAGTAATCTTGGGTGACTGCATTTAAAACATTTTTTTGATACCGCTGCCTTTGCTTTTATACCCGTCATATATATAGAATATATATGACGGGTATAAAGGCAAAGGAATATGTAGAAGTTTATATAGAAGTTTGTTATCCTGAAAATAGAGGGAATATGTTCATTCAAAGCTTTCCGAATTAAATAAAGTATATTGAATTATCCTGGCGACACCCCGCACGTATTACTCAAAGTTTTTTGTGATTCATCGCAAGTATAAAGTTATTTTAACAATATTCTTATGTGTATATTCTAAGAACACAAATTTATTCCACATAGGGATAAGCATTATTAATTAATTAGGAAAAATTATAGAAGTCTCACAGAGACAAAGCTATTTATGTGGGAAACATGTGTGGAAGTCTCTATAGGGTCGCCACAGGGCTTAAGACCTGTATTAGCTAGCTTAAGTGATAACTTTAAACATTAAAGATTATAAATATTCGAAAGAAGACATAAATAACACATATGCAAAGTTCAAAATTTTGACAATGTGTGGATAATCTTACGGTGAAATTGGTGAACGTTACATTGTGCAATCGCAAAGTGATTACTTAAGTCACCTAATACAGATCATAGGCTCCGTGGCTACCCTGTAAATACTTCCAAACACGTTTCCCATATACATAAGTAGCTTAATCTCTGTGAGACTTCTATAATTTATCTTAATCAGTTAAGTCATTTGTTTTTTAAAAAGGAAATATTAGATATTAGTTATTTAAAAAAGATTACACATTTAAATCTGAAAAAACTGAACATGTTGCATAGTAGTAAAGCATTATAACTGGTTCATCTATTTTGTTTTGATTATATTATTTAATTTAGAAACGTCAATAACGAAAGGGTTTTATGTTAAAATATTAAATACACCTGGTTTAGAGATTGTTTTAGAGGGGTTTTGAAACTGACAATCAGCTTTAGACCCGTTTGGGGACTTTCAAACTCATATCGGTAGTTATATCGGTTTTTCCAACTGAAACTCCCTCCTCCGCTCCAACGTCCATTTATTTGGCCGGCACACTCAACGCTTAACGCAATTATACTGGATTTTGTAATGGACCCCCAGCTGTATGTAATTGTATTACGGAATTCAGTAATTTTTGCCCACATCGCCACGTTTCTTTCTCTATCCTATCAAATGAAGACTGGAGCCTGCGTCGTGCAGTCAGTACTTTGAATAAAGCTACACTTAACTAGAATTTCTTTGAAATAAACCGAATTAAAATATGTCCGAAAATATTCCAAACATTATCATTTTAATACATTTTTTAAAATTCAATAATAAGAAAATCTACGAGTCTTATGATAAGAATGTTTATTTCACTGAAAGAGCACAATTAGGATAATTATGTATTTAAAAAAAATGTCAACTTAGTATCCACTATCTTGCTACTGCCGTTCCTCGAATCTGACACCCAAGTCGTGGGAACTAAAGTAACGACCCATAACTTGATGAATTTTTTGGAGAATAAAGAGGCCTTCGACGTTATGATACGTCAAGTTGGGGGCTCGAGTTTATGAGAGGAGTATTTACAAGCCAAAATAGAAGTAGAAGTTTTTATTAAACATAAATCATTTGAAACATGTGGGCAATGTTACAGTGCATCGCTGTCCAAATTCAAGGATTTGATTTCCTTCTTAAACTGCACGTATTTTAAAAAATGTCTTTCTCGAAATTTGTTTTTTGATAAGAATATATTGTACAATTTAATTCCCAAGTAATTAATGTTGTGGCATTTGGTATTTTTATTTGCCCCTTTGTTATATATCTATTACTTATACAGTCTAAGGAGTGAAATATAAAATAATCTTTATAGGTTTGGCATAAGGCGTTAATTTTGCATAATTTTGTAAGAGTTGATACTTTCAAATCTTGACATATATCTACAGTAGTAAAATCATAAGGTTTTTTAAGAATGGTTTAATGATTATCATTAATGGCTGTACGGTGAACTTTTAATCCCCTTTTTTTATTTTTTTAACGTTTAATCTAACAACTAACTAACTTTTTAATCTTTAACCAACGCGTAATACACCATATTAATAATATTATTTTTCAATGAATTGCGTCAGTTATTAAAAAATAAGGATATTTTTTCTTAATTATTCCATGGTCAGATTGAATGGTCTTGCCATTTATAGAATATGTACGTAGAATAATATGATAAACGGATGAATTAATGTAAAAAAGGTTTTAAGACAAAAAAAAAAACAAAAATTGTATACCTCAGAATGATCTTGTATTTCATAACTCAGGGAAAGGTTAGTGGACGAAAAAAAACATCATTGATGAAGAATCTAAGATAATGTTTTAGCCAGTCTACCGTAGAGCCTTTCCAAGCCGCAGCAAACAAGGTGATAGTAGCTAACGTACGTTGAACGGAAAAGGCATCTCTTCTCAATACGATTATATTCCAAAATACCGCGAGATCTTTATATGAAACAATTTTTTATCATTTTTAAATAGTGTAATATTTTTATTCACAAATTATAAATATAACTAGATAATATACTACTCAGCTGGCACAAAACCGAGATGAGTGGAGGAAGACTTTTGAGGAGGCCAAGACCCACCAGGAGTTGTAGAGCCAAGAGTGATGATGATGATGAATACTACTCATACACTGTGCACGTGTCTATTAAAGGTGTATTTCCAGCGACCACGGAACAACTGACATATATCTATATAATGACATATATATATATGAAAAAAGGATATATATATATATATATATATCCTTTTTTCACGTTAGAAAGAAACATTTAAAATGATTGACATGTCTTTCATTTCGTGGAATTGCTTTTGGCATCTTTTGGCAGGAAAAAACGACACACGCTTGCTTACCCGAGAAATATAATTAATCTATGATTATTCCTTAAGGTCGTTTGAAAAAAGAAAGAAAGTGGTGTTACTGAGATACAACTTAATGTTTTTGTTTAAATCATACAAAATATAATCCACGAAACAATTTACACTTATCATCGATGCTTTAATAAAATTATTTAAATTATAAAATAAAAAACATTTTCTCATCTGTGTTTTCTCTTGGACACTTTTAGAGTAAGAGATAGAATTCTTTCGGTTTAGTATTATACTTGTTTCGCCTATTATAATATTTAAAAGTATTTAAATACCCTATGGAAGTTAAAAACCTACATAAACGAAAGACAATTTTGTAATAAAAAAATCCATCAAAGTTGTTTATACAATTAAATTATTTTTAAATACGTGTATTCCTGAATTTAATACAATTTAATACATTAATGTTTCCATTATGAGTATGTTTTCTTTTTCGTTGATATGAGCAACGTATTTGAGTAGATTTTTTTGTTTTATAATATTCAAAAATTTCATCCATAGTCTTAATAGGTACTTTAAGAAACATACATGACTTAACTTAACTTTGAATAATAATAAACATAGCTAAAAAAAATTAAAAAACACGCAGGTTATTATTACATAAAATTACTAACCTACATAATATTAGTAAAGTAATATTCCGATTTCACAACAACAATTGAAAATCAGTACAAAGTCATATCCACCTAATTATTTTTTTCCACCTAATTGATACATTTTTGAGATAGGTACATAAATGTTTCTCAAAAAATGTACATTTCATTCTAATGAATTGCGTCAGTCTCCTTTTAAATTTCCCTACGTGATACATTGAAGGACTCGAGTATTTTATATATAATAACAATAATACAGGTACACATTTAGGTACCGTAACGCAAATTTTATTTTTGGTTTACTATTCTTATTATTATTGACTCATTGGTAAATAGTATAAAATAATCATACTTTTTACATTCAATATTTCTTTATTTTTGCAGGTTACAGGTTCCAATACATGCCACTTCCTAATACAATCAAAGCCGAGACATCGAAGACTACCCCTAAAGAAGTAACGTCCAACGATGTTGTTGACAGCACCTCTCCGGCTACGGAACTTTCAGAAGAAATTGCAGAAGACCTTTGGATTAATGCTACAATCCTAGACCTGGGAGTAGCAGAAGGTATATATATATATATATATATATATATATATTAGACCATTATTTATATTACCGTCACTTAAAATCTGAATTATGTAACATAGCCCACTGTAACGTATCTACCTGTACACCTAAGCTAAATACCTAACTATAAAGTTTAATAACATAAGTTTTACGAAAAGCCCAAAGCTTGAGACTTTAAGCTACCGAATTGAGCTTTATTACGACTTTTGTGACTTTTAAGCACACACTTTATGCTTTAAGCTACAAGATGAAAACTTAAGTCGAACTTAGAACTTCGGAAGTATATTTACATGAAAGCTAATATTTATTTTTTTTTTGTTAAGAATTTATATTTTCAAAATTTGGCCAGTCGTGATCTATCTAGTGGCTAGGAAAATTCCTCCTCCGTTGTGTCCGTAGCTATCCAAAATTCTTTTGATATGTGGTGAGATTCGTATTCTTATTAACGCGACTAGACTAATATAGAACGAATTCTTACCTAACTATGGAAATAACAAACGCACGTAACTAATCCGTACTCGTAAATAACATAACGGATTTATTTACTAAAGATGATAGATCGCCTAACCGTTATCGACTCGAAATTCACGTACAATCTTCGAACACTTATAGACGAAATGCCAGAGACATAAAACATATTTCCGAAATTACTTTGGCCCTTCTAGAAACCGTTACAGAATTCTACAGTTTCGCCTATACGAGAGACAGCCGATATCGTCCACGTCCTGAGTCGGCCTAAAAGCCAACTATATGCGGCGTAGCTGAGGAATAAACGCTAGTAGCAAAACTTCCTTACATAGTAACGCCATAACTATAATACCACCGGGGTTAAAATACTGTAATATAAAACAATACAATCGTTGCCAAGTTAACGGCATACGCTAAAGATTCCGCCCGCAGTGATTATCAACATCTCATAATAGCAACTTAGAACAGTGTCAGCACAACCACATGCGGCACCCATTTATGACAGATTTACAAGATTTAATAGCATACGTTATATTCAAAACACAAGTAAGAAACCTACCAATAGCGCATCCCACGTTGTCCGATCTGCTCAATCTGTTCATAGTACATAGTAGGGGAAGACAAACATATATATATTCACAACTAGGCGCAACGGAGGCTCAGGGCAAGCTTTGTCTGACATTATCGGAGCCCGAGATTCTAAGGGAATGGAAGATACAATTTTGTAAGTGAAATTTAAGAAGTGTCTAACCACTTCTGTTCAAACGTGGATTCTAGATGCCCCCCCCCCCCTGTAGGGGGGAGGGGGATGCGGCCCCAGAGCATCGCCGCATCCGGTGGTTAACTCCTGTTTAGACATAACCTCCCACACTAAGCTGCAGACCAAGATCAAGCCGAGACTCTATTGCTCCTGCTGGAATCCCCCGAAGTCCTCGCTTCCCGGCGACAAACATATCAGGAAGAAATCCCGCGTCTGATATTAAGGTTTGTATATTATCCCGCGGGGCAGTCAAATTGACTGGTGTATAATGATGAGGATCCCACGTTGCGGCTACATGAGCCGGATTATTATGATGTTTACTGCTGATTAAAGGGCTGAATGAACTAACTGGGTGACTGGAAAAGACTCTCCCTTGAGCGCGTCAGTCAGAGCCATGTTAGCATCGCCAAATATAGTTGATGTGATTGATCCCACGGTGTAGTCTTATTGACTAGAGATATTAAATGATGGTAAAACAGCATGATTATTACAGTTGATTGTGAAGTTCCTGATATGTTTCTCGCTGGCCGGGACGGGAGAACCCCGAAGGTCTCTGTATACAGCAAGTTAGAAAAGGTGGTGAATGATGAGAATGATGATGTTAGTAATGCCATCGTGCTCCTGAATGCGGTCCCGATCATAAAGTTGATGGTTAAACTGCTGACAGATCTCGTTCATTAAAGCGGTCCCGAGCATAAGTATTGATTGTCGAACTGCTACCTGCATCTTATAATTTCTCGTTCATGAGGAACGTCCTATCTCGTCCTTGTGTACGGAGTTATTACATTCACATACATTCATAACCAGGGCCCGAGCTCGTCGCACCAAGGGGACTGAAAAGACGTGAGAGGTTCTTCCCCTTAGATGTTAGAGGGGTAACCGCATCAAGACCTTCAGACCATCCTGTAATTCTTGGCTTTAAAACCCAGTCACAACCGGGTAGATACAGTTAAGATGGCCCTACCTAGTCCCTGACCTAAGGTGTCTCCCCAATCTAATCAGACTCCGTAGCCGAGAACGCGCGCTCCGACATTCGACCCTGTCTTGCCACGCGAGTAGATCCAACTTCATCTTTTTCCACAATCGAAATTCAGCCTCCCAAGATCACGGGGCGTGAAAGACGTACGACTCCTCGCCTCCCGACCATGAAGAGACGAACTTCCCCATTCGGTTCTCGTTCATTATCCCATTTATAATCCCCGCGTGCCTAACCTTAAGAGTCTAGCGCCGGTAATAAGATCTCATTATGCTACGTTGGAAGTTAATATTGCACAACCGGGCGAAATACCTATTTTCCGCGAACCTATTCAATTTGTAAAACGCAATAATAGGTATTTATATATGTTAGTAAAACGTTTGAAATGCAGAATGCACGTATGATGACCTCGCTTCTATCCTAAAGATAATTAAGATATAATCCCGACGTTACGTCCCGACATCAGTACTAATTTGTTTCCGCGTCCGTTACCGTCGAACTCTGAACCCACGTAATGAAATGAATAGTGACCATGAGACAATGACAAATTATATAGCCCGAACATTCCATTTGATACACATAAGAAAACATCAGGAATAAATAATATCAAAGGTTCTTATCTTAGTTCTGTAGTTGGTCTGCTTCTGAGATGGCATCCTGATCCGAAGCAATATAACTCTCCAAAATTGAGCAATTACCAGCGCCTGTGTAGCCCTTCATTTCCCTTGTATATATATTTTAATATCAGCGCCTGTAAAACTGTATTAGATCCTAGAAACAAGAAAACTATTCCCTCTACGCCGAGCACATACAGAACATAAACCCCCTCAATCTAGTTCATCCACGGTTAAGAAAAAGGCGAAAGAATAGTAATAGTAAAAGGTCCCAACAGAAGTTGAAGTTCTCTGTAAACTGTCCATATCCTCTAGCTGCGCCTGTGTTTTCCAATAACAACCTTCCAGTCATGTATTTAACATAACGTCCTCCTTGTGTGTATGTGTGCTGCAATATCTGTCATCCAGTTAGTGATTCCCAAAATAGTGTTTTCCTTGTATATATATATATATATATATTTCAATATCAGCACCTGTAAAACTGTATTAGATCCTAGAAACAAGAAAACTATTCCCTCTACGCCGAGCACATGCAGAACATAAACCCCTTCAAACTAGTTCATCTACGCCGTACAATGATATCACATGCAGACAAAAACGATATAATTACAAGTATGCTTGCGTTCTCCCCCACCTTGGTGGAAATATTCGCATTCGTATTCACCGAATAGTAGGCCTGATATTCGTATTCATGAAGGTAGTATTCGTTGCATCATGGTTATTATATTTACAAGTATGTTCAAGTTCCCCCACCTTGGTGGAAATATTCGCATTCGTATTCACCGAATAGTAGGCCTGATATTCGTATTCATGAAGGTAGTATTCGTTGCATCAAGGTTATTATATTTACAAGTATGTTCAAGTTCCCCCCACCTTGGTGGAAATATTCGCATTCGTATTCACCGAATAGTAAGCCTGATATTCGTATTCATGAAAGTAGTATTCGTTGCATCACTCTCAATAATAAAATCATATAGATAAATAATTACGGTAACTCATAAAAATATGACATTACTTATATTAAACGAACAAAGCAAAACAATCTGTCATATAAGTAAATAACGTGATCACGGAAGACCGAAGGTTAACTACCCCTGAACAAACCGCGAACTGCCCACAATAATGGAAAATGTTGTAGAAAACATTTCAAATATCTAATATTGAATGAATAAAACAATGTCATATGAAAACTATCACGGCTACGGAAGACCGAAGGTTAATTACCCCTGAACACACCGCGAACTGCCCATAATAGTGAATAATGTTCTAGAAAACATTTCAAATATCTAATATTGAATGAATAAAACAATGTCATATGAAAACTATCACGGCTACGGAAGACCGAAGGTTAACCACCCCTGAACGCACCGCGAACTGCCCACAATAGTGAATAATGTTCTAGAAAACATTTCAAATATCTAATATTGAATGAATAAAAACAATGTCATATGAAAACTATCACGGCTACAGAAGACCGAAGGTTAACCACCCCTGAACGCACCGCGAACTGCCCACAATAGTGAATAATGTTCTAGAAAACATTTCAAATATCTAATATTGAATGAATAAAAACAATGTCATATGAAAACTATCACGGCTACAGAATATTAGGTCCTTACATATGAAATTGATGTTTTGCCGTACTGGCAAATTTGATCTCAAATATCTTCTCTTTGGTTAGGAATTCCAAATCCAAATTTATACAGCTATTTACTCATGTATTTGTGTTTTGAAAATTATAATTCATTTGTTTTTTCCTCAATTGTTTTTTTCTTTGCGTCACTCAGTTTACAAAATGAAAAACTTGAAATATCGCGTTATTTATGAGTACGAGTTCCACCGTGGCACCAGTGCTGCAGAAACGGCTCGAAGGATTAATGATGTGTATGGCGACGGTGCCGCAAAAGAAAACACAGTGCGTTTTTGGTTCCAACGTTTTCGTTCTGGAAATTTCGACCTGCAGAACAAGCCCCGTGGACGGCCGGAGACCAAAGTTGATAATGAAGAATTGAAGGCTATTGTGGAAGCGGATCCATCGCAAACCACATCCGAGTTAGCTGCAGGCTGCGGTGTTAGTGATAAAACTGTTTTAATCCACTTGAAGCAAATTGGTAAGGTGAAAAAGCTTGAAAGGTGGGTACCTCACGAATTGAGTGAAGCAAATCAACAAACGCGCGTTGACTGCTGCGTTGCATTACTCAACCAGCACAATAATGAAGGGATTTTAAATCTTAAATCTGGCCATATGATTACGGCAGATGTCTATTGTCAGCAACTGCAAACCATGATGGAAAAGATAGCTGCTAAACAACCGAGGCTGGTTAATCGCTCTAGGCCACTGCTGCTTCATGATAACGCTAGACCACACACTGCACAACAGACGGCTACCAAATTAGAGGAGCTTCAATTGGAATGTCTAAGACATCCACCGTACTCTCCGGACCTTGCCCCAACAGATTACCATTTTTTTCGAAATTTGGATAACTTCTTGCAAAGGAAAAAATTCAACTCCGATGGGGCAGTCCAAACCGCCTTCAAAGATTTTATTGATTCCCGTCCGAATGGTTTTTTTAGTAAAGGGATCGATGAACTACCTATGAGATGGCAAAAGTGCATAGATAGCAATGGTACATACTTTGATTAAATAAAAATATTATAATAAAAAAAAATCGGCTTTATGTTCCTCCCATACTAAACGCCAATTTCATATGTAAGGACCTAATATATATACAATTCGAAACACGTCTTTATAAGAACTTGATAGGAACAAATCGTGTTTTCAACGATTGCCTAATGATACGCAATACAAACATGTAACGAGTTCAAATAAACCACACATTCATGCTTCAATAAAATAAATATAAAATCCAGATGCATTTTTAAAATATATTGTTTGTAGGAAATTCCTCGTACGATTTGAACCTATATCACGCCTACAATCGTGATATCAAAACACATAATTAAATTCTCGTACTAGTTGAAACAAGTTCAGACAGCATTCGCGACATTGGCTACGCACAGCTCCTTCGCATACAGGCCGATAGTAAAATAATTAACCGCAATAGAAAACATAAATGTGTTCCCCAGCTGAAGACCGGCCGTATCTAAATTAACTATCTCTATACAACATGTACAATTCGAAATACGTTTTATAAGAATTTGTTAGGAACAAATTGTGTTTAGAACGGTTGCCCAATGACGCAATAAAAACATGTAACGAGTTCAAATAAACCACACAATCATGTTTTAATAAAACAAATATAAAATCCAGATGCATTTTTAAAATATATTATTTGTAAGAAACTCCTCGCACGATCTACACAAATCATATAGAAATCCGTGTATTCAATCGCCAGTATAGATAACAAAGCATTCGTTAGCATAAAAATACATCCGCCCTGAAGAACCTCTCGCACATTCCGAACCTCGCGACATTGAATATACATAATTATACTGAATTTTAAAACCCACGAACAAACACGAAACACCCTTCGTCAGTAAAGTATTCCATTTTAAAGCCTTTATATCTTTGGTAATATATGAATATCGAATTTAAATGATTTTTCATATGAACAGCGACAGAAATGTATATTTCATAAGCGTTATGCAATAATTCACAGTCGCCACATTACGATTTCTTGTACATTAAATCCGAAGCGCGTATAGTAATAATTATCACTAGGCCCAAAATACGTAACAAAACAATCCACAACATGTATCAATAATTGTTACGATCCAGAAAGTTCTAAATTGAATACACGAAAAAGGCAATAGAAATAAATAATATTGAAAATGCTTAGCTGTTCACTGTTCCAATTCTCTTTGAATTATTATCAACCTCTGGCTTTTTCCTCGATCCAGCCAAATTATCTTCCTTACTGACTCTCCTCGACAAAGCCTCCGCCGACCTTCAAGCTGAAAACTCAAGTGCCCTCTCTAATTTGTAACGCCTAACAATAGTCCCTATCTCGCGCCATCTTTGATTCCAACTCGCGTGTAAAAGTCAAAGTCTAACTCTAAGGACGCGTTTCATTGGCCAGTTCGTTACGCGGACAACCGCTTTTGATAGGCTCGCTTCGCCAAACTAAAAGAACATAAAGCCTGTTTTACACGCCCGCGTGCAGAAATAATAAAGCTCGTCCGCACTTACCTATCCGGCAAATATTTAATTATAGAGTATTTAACGGTTTGTGAAGCTTCTCTTTATTATAAACTTTAGCAGATAGATATTTTCGTATAATTTTTCAGCAATGTCTATTTGAATAGGCCAATATCGTTACACCACCATGGCACAACATCACATGAATAGTAGGTGTGCTTGGGAGTTAAATGGTACAATATATTGTTGTCACAGAACAAACTTCAAGAATGAAATTTTTAAAAATACGAGCTTTACAAAAAATCAAATCCTATAGCGATGTATTTTTACATTACTATTTCAAATAGTTTTGTTTAATAAAATCTTCTACGTCTAATTTATCTGATAATTACATGTTGAAATAATTTCATATTTTCATAAAGGTGAAGTATAGCAATGTATTATTATTTTATATACCTACCAATGATGTATGTATTATAGTATACCAATACACATTTAACATATGTAAAAACTCCTCCCATTAACTCGAGCTTTTAACTTATACCTATTATGGTGAGTATAGTAAAATATTTAAAATGTAAATTTAAGTATAAATAAATCATTGTATGTATCTATTATACAAATAAAATAAATAAATACAATTAGTAGGTGAGTGTGAAAGAAATAATTTCTATTAACTTTTGAAATAATATTAGTACGTATTTTATACAATATTTATCACGTTAGAATTGACGAAGTGTACAAAGTTATATAATAACAGTCAAGGCGTGATTGTTAAAATATTGTAAAACATTAAGAATAGATCCGTGAATTAGACGATAAAACGCCCATGATTGTTATTTTAGCGCGTTATAAAGTTGTTTGCATTTTCCCCGCCAGAGCGAGCAAGTCTCCGTACAGCGCCCTGCTGCAGGAGTACGTGGAGGCGGAGCGCGCGGGCGGCGGCGACGCGGGGGGGCCGGGGGAGTGCTGGCCCTACTACAAGGGATGTCCAAAGTCGCTTTTCCTACCCAAGAAAAATAAATACACGTTTGTACACTTTTATTTACGGCAACGCTGCATTCGAAAATAATTGAGAATTCCACCAAAACTTTGTCACGAAATGTAATTTATTTTATGACTTTTCAGGAGAGATGCTGAGAAAGAACACCTCGAAGAAGACAATCATCATATGCACGACGAAGAAGATAATCCAGAGATAACTAAATTAACCATAGACAAAAGCTTTAATAAAATTAATGATATTGATATGCAACAAATGTAAAGTATTTCATTGAGAAAAATATCTAAATTCGATGGACGAGTTTTAAAATTGAATAAGAGATAAAAAAATTGTTTATCGCTGTAGGCCAAAAAATACGCACATTAAAAAAATATATAAATAATCCATCATGAACTAAAATAGTATTTTGTATCATTTGATGGGTAGGTAATTAATTGATGCTACATTTTTTAATTACTTCTTTTCATTTCTGAACTCCATAATAATGAGATTTAATGCTGATGATTTATATAAACTATGATACGTTTTTGCACATTATTTAAAAAATATTTTTTGATTACGAGTTTAATTATTCTTTAACTGTCTTAACCCGCAGGACACGTCACATATCTCACTTGTATTTTGGTTTAATTATATTAAATTATAATCTTCACAGTCTTGCGTATTTCGTGTGTAAAATAATTATAAGTAAATCTAAATAGCGGATTTCGGAACAGAAAACTGTTATGGAGATAATATTTATATTGTCAGTTCAGAAGTAAAGATCAATTACTTAAATTGAACAAAATAGACAGAGTAGACGCTTTAATTTTATTGGACACAGTAATATCTCGCGACACACTGGTTGAAAACCTCTGATCTAGGGTGAATATTGTCCAAATGTAACATCAAATATTTTTTTCGTGAAGTGTAACGCATTTTATACTAGTTACATTAATTTTCTTCCCCTAATTGACACGCTTAAAACTGCGTCAACGCATTCTTATTTTTATTATAATATATGTACCTACAAGAACCTTCAAAACAGACTCGCCCCGTGCAAGGTTTTGATTGCGTTGCGTAGGAGGACATTTTGAAACATATTTTATAAAACAAAGTGCTGTCACGTATTCTTATAGATTGAACATAACATAACATTAAATAAGGATCTAGTCCCGCCCAAGGCGATATAGAGTTTTAAATTTAAGTTCATAGTTTATTCTTACGAAGAAATGTTCCATTATTTGTTTTCATAAAGATTTTATATTCTAAAAACAGTGTAAAGCCTGTTTGTTGTCGAGTTTAAAGAAAATAAACAGTAAAGTGTCATATTAATCTACTTAGGATTTGGTTTACAAGGTTGGTTTCGGTCAGGTGTTATATTATTATTTTTTTAATAATATTTTAATTATAACTGTGGACGAAACATATTATCAATATTATGTGCTCTACAATGAAGGGATGTTTCATCACCTGCAGACAGACAAAAATAACTATCTAAATATTTTTTCTATATCTATCAAAAACGTAGTTTTTTGTGAAATATTCACAAAAAATATTATTCGTAGAATAGCGCTATAACGGAGCAAATACCATTATCAATTTTATCCTATAATGTAATCAAAAGTGGTGAAACAGCCCTCAATTGGGCTTGTAGATAGGGATAATTTATATTTTGGCCATAATGTAAATATAATAGCATTAATAAATTATTTGTATAAATGTACATAGAGGCATTAAAGTAAATTATTTATTGTATGTATTAAAAAAACAAATGTACTCTCAGATTTGTTGATAAATATTCCAGTTGTTTAAAAAGCTTTATGTAATATTAGTGTAACTATTTGTAAAATAAAAATTGTGAAAATTGATATGTTTTTTTTTTGTAATATGATTTATACTGCGGAAAGAAAATCAGCGAGCCTAAGCTAATTTCTTCCCGCTTGAAAACAGTATTGTGTGGCCATGACAATAAAGCAATACAAACACGAAAAGCAAACTTTTGGAAACGGCATGGCATGGGCTATCCCGAAAATAGCAGATCCTGCATCTTATCATTTCAGGCAAAATTGCGAGCAGAAGAAACGCTGAGAGACATCCTGATAGATAAATCTAAATAACTTGTTCGGGAAGTCTGAGGACCAACTACAATTCCGGGCTGCTACATGCAAAATAATGAAAGTGAGAAAAAATAAAGAATAATTAGCCAATACGTACCTACAGTAATCTGATCGAAATATGGTTAATTCGCTACATTGTATGTTATTGCGAAAAACGACAAAATCAATTATAACTATTATTATTAAAGAACACATTCTTATTGTGAAGTTGCAATTTTAGAGAAAATTTCGGTGAATTTATAAAACCATTAATCAATTAGAAAACACGTATAGAAAAATTATGTAAATTAATGATAAAATATTTCAGAATATTTTGTGTATTTTCAAAATTTTCAGAACGGTACTGGATTTTTGTCACAGGGACATCATTAGTCAATCAATGTATATTATAGATGTCTCACAGAGACGAAACTGTATTTTTACTGGCGTATCCTAGTGGCGTATCGTAGAACTCCTCGTAAAGGAGTTCTGGGGCCCAACTCCAATTTATGGAAGTGAAGCCTAGAATTGGAAAACAATAATGAAAGTATTTTTTTTATGGTTTTTGTGTTTAATTTGTAGAACTCCATATTTATTTTTAGCGAAATTTAAAATAAATTAAATTTTAATAAATATTATTATTAAGTTCTATGGGTTAAGTATTTTTATGTGTTACAGCTGTTTAGGCTTGTAAGACTGTTTGATAATGGCCTTACAAGCCGAAACAGCTGTAACACATAAAAATACTTAACCCGTAGAACTTAATAATAATATTTATTAAAATTTAATTTATTTTAAATTTCGCTAAAAATAATGAAAGTAGGTTGAAGGCGGTCGCTTAGGCGCACGTATGGAAAATCTGTGTTCGATACAGTGAGGAATAAAAAAATCAGAAGAAAATCTTTATTCTATTTAATGCGCTACAGCCAGTGTCTCTTGAGATGGTTCGGTCATGTGGAACGTATGAATGAGGAGAGGATAGTAAAGAAAATATATGGGGCGGGCGCTGAAAAGAGCAGGAACAGAGGGCACCCGCGAAAGACCTGTCACGATCAGATAAACAAAATTTTGGAGGATGGCCTTGTTAAAAGCTTCAACAATCGAAAAGCGCGCACGAGAAGATGTATGAATGTGGTTGAAGCAAAAGTTGTGTGCCAGGATAGGAGGGTGTGGCGTTCTTTTTTTTGCCTACCCCAGCGGGGAAACGGCGTAATGGTTAAATAGTAAGTTATTCAATTACACAATTTGATTTCTAATTATTATATATTAAATGATCCTTGATTCTCTAAAATCTAATCTGGGGTTGGAAATGATTTCCTTTATGGGCTGTGATACTCATTCTTCAATTTTAAATAAATCCATTCTTCAATTTGCAAAAATATTTCGCACGCCCCTACCTTTTGTTTGTAGAGAAATCCATGAAGTCTGACTTCACTTCACCAACAGACACTACTTAAATCCCTCATATTAAAATGCCTCCGATTATTCGTGATTACTTTTAGCGTTACGAAAATAAACGAAAATGTTTAATGCCAGAACAAGTAAGAACTTAGCATTTTATTTCAAACTTCTCGATTTTATCGCTAGAGGTGTGAGATTCGACAGAAATCAACGTGGCCACACTGAAAACTGGCGGAGAAAAGTCCTTGATTCGCGAAATGACTTAAATACGGAAATTTCGCAAGGGATAATATTACTTAAATACTTGCTGAGTAAGATGTATTTTCCGTAAATAGCGAAAATTTTATGAAAACTACGTGAAAATGTACACATAACCCAGAAGGCGTGTTTTCATTTACGTCAGAAGGGAATGTAACGACTATACAATGAAAAAGTACATCGCCCAAGTGAAAAGTG
The DNA here is from genome assembly GCA_016648135.1 of Agrypnia vestita. Taxonomy (NCBI): domain Eukaryota; kingdom Metazoa; phylum Arthropoda; class Insecta; order Trichoptera; family Phryganeidae; genus Agrypnia; species Agrypnia vestita. The sequence goes on along the minus strand of JADDOH010014911.1, from coordinate 9,379 downwards.
AATGAAAACCGGGGAAATATCTCGGTTCAGATTATGATTAAGGTAGATTCATCTAATTTGATAGAAATCTTCTTGTTTCGTTGCTTTGAAATGTTGATTAATATAATTCCAAGTGCAAGGGAATGCACATTTTCGAAAAATAAGTTGCTTTAAAATGATTATGTTAAAATGAATTATTTTGAGAAAAGTTTAAAAAATATTTTTTGTCATGGATTTAGAAATAAAATGTATGTTGCATGATAAAAAATTACCTAAGGAGTTAAGTGTGTAATACGAATATAAAAGTTCCTTTAGAAGAAATTTTGAAATGTTGTTTTATGAAAACAATATAATTATACATTTATTTTTCGAAATTTTTTATAAAGTTAATTATTTTTTATGTTGTTTAATTTCTTGTTAAGTACTTAAACTCAAAGAAAAAATGTAGTCAGCTTTATAATAATAATAGTTATTATTAGGTTTCAACCTTTATTCTGGTGGCTTTGTGTATATCAATGTGCCGAGGAAGAGCCGTCACTAAACGGAGTTACTCGGACCAATCCGTGAAGGGTTATTTGACTGAGGTTTGTAATTATGCTTATATATACTGCTCCTATAATTTATTGTTTTATCTGCCCCGCATTCCCGTGTCGGTTCAATATTACGGCAATCGCATTATACAAGTCAATTTAAAAATAATGTAATCATCATCATCATCATCATCACCATTCTTGGCACTACAACCCTTGGTGGGTCTTGGCCTCCTCAATAATTTTCCTCCACTCATCTCGGTCTAGTGCCAGCTACCTCCAGTTTCGAAGCTCTAAGGCAGAGATATCTTTGAGGACGTTGTCACTCCATCTTAGTTTCGGCCTTCCTAAGCTCCCTCGCCCTATTGGCCTTGAGTTCAGCAGGGACTTTGGTGCTTGATGCTCGGACATTCTCTCTACATGACCCAGCCACCGAAGTCTTCCCAGTTTTATAAATTTTGTGACGTTTGGCTCCTTAAATAGAGTATAGAGCTCATTGTTGTAACGTCTGCGCCAAAGTCCATTTTCTAGAACCGGTCCGAAGATACGCCTCAAAATTTTCCTTTCAAAAACGTCCAGTGCTCGCTCATTCCTCTTAGTACCCACGTCTCAGCTGCGTACGTGAGCACTGGCCTAATAAGCGTTTTGTACACTAATATCTTGGTGTTTCTGGACAGCAGTCTGGATTTTATCCGCTTTTGTAGGCGGAAAAAACAGCGATTTGCGTTCACTATGTGCTTCTGGATCTCCTCTGTAGATAATAATAAGATGTAGATAATAATGTAATAAAAATAATATTTCAATATAAAGGTTATTTAGAAGACAGAAAATTACGTAACAAATACGCGGTAAATAAAAGAGATATGTCGCATACAAATTTCATTTCCACAAACATAACCATCTTAAAATATAAAGCTGCTGAATACAGTGTGAAAAGTATACGAAAAGTAAAATAATTGCTTAAATAATTTCTACTAGAATATGAAATGATATATGAGGCAAGTTTTGAAGGCAGCAGGAAAAGAGGGCATACGTGAAAGACCTGGTACGATCAGATAAACTAAAATGGCCCTGTTAAAAGCTTCAACAATCGAAGAGCGTGCATGAAAAGATGTATTAATTTACTCGAAGTAAAAGTGGTGTGTCAGGATAGAAGAGTGTGGCGTTCTATTCTCAATGTCTACCTCTGCGGAAAAACGACTTGATGGATAGTTGGTATATTGAAAATATTAATATAGAGTCGCGCTTTATTTGTTTGACTAGTACCTACCTAAGTTGCATCAATGACTATTTGAATTTTCTAGATCTTATTAGATTGTATATCAAGTCGAATTTCAGCTAGCTCGATAGAAAAATGTTGTAATTATACAGGATATCTCATCTCTAGTAGCAAAATCTATACAGGAGCTTTACAAAACTTTAATTTTTTTGCAAAATGTTAATATGTTAACTATCATTACAGTTACTTATATCAATTTTGAAAAATTCATTAGGTTTTAAATTCATAGGTATTTAAAAAAGAATGCAAACATTGATATCGCATATCCCCGTAACTATTGATATTAGGTCATGGTCGCTTGAACATATTCAACTTATTATCAAGGCAGGAATCCACTTGTAAAGTTTTTGGATGGAAATTATTTTAATTGATTAGGGTAAAAATTGGGAAACCTGATCATTGTTAAATATTCTTAAGAAAATTATCTTCTAAAAGGCTTTTAGTTAAATTAATAAAGTAAAACATATATATCTAGTTTGCTGAAATAATTGTATATCACCAATAGCTATATTAAAATATATTATGAGGGAGAGTAAAATAAACAATATACAGGGTGTACCAGAGCTAGCAGCAGAAAATTGGCCGGTAGATTCCTGACTATGTTACGAGTCTACGAGTCTAAAATGTTCAAGCAACCATGGCCTAATATCAATAGTTATGGAGATATGCAATATCAAAGTTTGCATTTTTTTTCCAAAATACCTGATTTATTTTTTGCAAAAAGATGAACAATCATTACAGTAACTTATGTCGATTATGAAAAATTCATTCGCTTTAATACAAGTCGAATAAAATGATAAAAACCTTGAAAAAAAATTTTTTTTTCAATTTTTGCAAGGTTTTTATCATTTTATTCGACTTGTATTAAAGCGAATGAATTTTTCATAATCGACATAAGTTACTGTAATGATAGTTCAACTTTTTGCAAAAAATAAGTAAGAAATACTGAAAAAATATGCAAACTTTGATAAAGCATATCTCCAAAACTATTGATATTAGGCCATGGTTGTTTGAACATTTTAGACTCGTAACATAGTCAGGAATCTACCTGCCAAGTTTCTGCTGCTAGCTCTGGTACACCCTGTCTATTTAATTAATAGGTCCGGTAGGGAAAACTTTATAAAAGAAAACCTATTTATTAATTCATAAACAAATGTAAAGGCAAACCGGGTAATTCGATCCTCGAATTCGAAGACACGAGATTGCCGGAAATATTTTAACGAGATTTCGAAAATAAAATAAAAATGAATAATATTCCACTGGTTGTGCACAGAGGACGTGCTGGTGGAATGAGGTGTGCAAGGAAGAGTTCCAGACGCTCTTCCGCTGCAGGTGCCCGCTGTGGTCGTACTGCCGCAGCCCGGGCCGGTACTACAACGCCGTCTGCTCCATGACGGGCACCGGGTACATATGGACCCAGCCGCAGTCCGGCTGGAGCGACACCTAGCCCCTCTTCAATTGGACGAATGCACAGCTCATCCAAATTCGCCCCAGTTAGAATGTAAGCTTCGACCGAGGAAAATGCTCAACTGCCGCTAGACTTTCTTTTCCTCAATTTTCAAAGAAAGCAAACACTTTGCGGCTTGAAATAGTCATTTAAATAAAATATACATGTTGTGTTTTAAGTCACTTTATTGTTATACAGTAGAACCTTGTTAATTCGAAATTCAATGAACCCATAAAAACATTTCGAATTATGCAGAACCACGTTAATTCGAAATTCAAGGTGCGAAGAAAATCGCGATGTGATGGTGTGGCGAGATTGGGCAAGAATCGCAAAACTCGTGAAAAAAATATTTATTTTATTTTGTGAAAAACGCTATTTTTGCAAATTTTAAGATCTCATTTCGAAAACGCAATATTTATTATGCTAATACAAAGATCGCGGCATTTATATTACGCTAATATAATGATCGCGACACTAAAGTAGATATTGACATTTTTGTTATTCTCTTGCATAACAAATACGTCAAAATCGAAAATTTTTATCGTGGCTAATCTACCATGAAAATAACATGTTGGGACTTGTGGGTTTGAAATATTTCAAATTATGGCGAATTCGAATTATCCGGGTTCAAAACGGGGTTTTACTGTAATATACGACGTCAACCGCTTTCGGTTGCACTCCAACCATCTTCAGGACAATATAATATAAACAAACCTTAGTACAGACATTTACACAACATTTAGAAGTTTAGTAATTAGACAAAGAGAGAGAAAGCATTATGAGAGCGGGTCAGAGTATCAGCTACGCGGTGGAGGGGTTAGGGTAAGGTTTAATATTGGGAGAATGGAAACAACAATTAAATTGAGCTACTAGATAAGTTAATTTGATTATTTATCGATTTAATTATCTCTAATGCTTCTAAATTACTATGGCGCAAGTCTATACTATTTTTATGTAAAACTTTTTCTCTCTCTAATTACTAAATTTCTGTGTAATGTAAATGTCTGTGCTTAGGTTAGTTTATATTATACTATCCTGAAGAAGGTTATGCGCAACCGAAAAGGCAGACATTGTATATTAAGTATATCAATAAAGAGGCTTAAAAAAAATATTTACTATTCAAATTTATTTTCTTAAATTAATATCGCCATCGGTCATGACTTTCGCTTACCGTGTTCATTAATTAAGTCAGTTAATTTTTAATTAAAATCCCTTTCTCAGACTAGGAAACGAATCGTGAATTAGGTATGAAAGTGCAATAAAATAAAACAAGATAAAGTATTATTGCGTATATTTACGGCGTTTAAGAAAATTATCGAAAAAAATAATTTAAAAAGCTAAAAAAATGTTATTTAAAGGATCGTATAATTATACGTACCGACATAGGTGGTAACGCGTATTCACTAACTAGCTTATGATAGCAAGCACAAAAGGTATGTAGGTATTTGTGTTATGTATGTAGTGATTCAATTAAAAATTGTAATGTAAGCAATAACGTTCCTATTTTTTGGTTCATTAATAAACTGTCTTGCGTATTTAAATCGCTATCGAGAATTAGAATACATATACCTATTCCGCAATCCGTCCGTTCACGTATGTTTAAATTTCGTTTAAAATTCGTAAAGTTCCAAAAAGATTTAAATCGCCTGCAGCAAAACACGATTCTCCCTTATGAATTTTTTTCCAAAATTACAAAAACCGGATTGAAATATTCTTAATAAATGAATAATTATTGTTGAAACGCTTAGTCTGGAGAATTGTGGGAATCAGGCGGATGGCAATATTCTTTCTGTATAAATAATTTATGGTTGTGAACGAGGCTGAAATGTCGAAATTTTAATGGTAGGTATTTTATGTTACGGTTGGTTCACCACTATTCTATCGTACAATATTATATTTAAATTGAAAATACGGGTATACTTTCGTATTAGTAATAAATTTCCTTTTTATGCGTGTTGTATATTGTATATAATATTGTGTTCATTGTTATTAAATGATTAAAAATTTTCAATTATCTCAAAATTATTTTGTCAGATAATTTACAAGCTGTATATAATTAAACGATTTAAATAAACTCTTTAAACTGCAATAGTGATTTTATTTTATGCGAAAAGTTATTTGATATACTTTTCATTTTCTGTGTACATTTCCGAAAGCACGTAAAAGTTTAATCAAAATGTAAATATGCACGAAGTTTCCTCGAACCGTTTCGGGAAAATAAAAAATTACGCACGCGCACTGGCGAGCGGATATGGATCGATAATGAAAGTAGACGTCACCCAAGGACGTTTCCCTAATTTTGTGGACAAAATCCCCGAACGGACATTCGTTCAATCGAGCACGGAGCAATGGCGGTCAAGAGTGCTCTGATCTTGGCCGCAGTCGTCATTTCTCTCAATTGTGCGCTCGCTCGCCCGCAAGAGCCCTACGAGGAGGTCAACAATATTCCCGAAGAATTCTTTAAGGAGATCAAGGAGCTGTTGGCCGCCAAGTCAGTCCTAGAAAAGGTCGGTGCCAAATAATATGTTTACTCCCGAAGCAGCTGGGTACGGCGAAATTCTCAATTTTATAAATTATTTTAGGAAAATGAAAATTACCTCAATCGGGAATCGGAAAGAGAACTTCAGCTTTCGAGTCCGCCCGTTCCCAGAGAAATAGAAAACTGGCCGACAGAACCTCTGGAAGTTGGGCAGATAACAGCTGTCTCCATCAACTCCAAGGGACAGCCGGTCATCTTCCACCGCGCTGATCGCGTTTGGGATGAAAGGTGAACAAGTTATCACTATTACCAAGTTATTTAGAACATTATTTGGAACCTTCTGCTTCCACTTATATTGATCGATCTCAGTTAAAAAATCTGTATTCAAAAGCAATTGTTCTCGGAAAACGAAGATGGCATTAAGCGCCATTAAACGTGATTAATGTTTTTATTCTCGGTTTACAATGTTTAAATTTTAAAACAACTTCATAGATAATAAATCAAAATATCTAAATTCCTTGATTTCAAACATTGACTCCAAACTTAGTGTAGTATTGTTGGAGAGGGATATAGCCACATATTATGCCGAGAAAAATATATTAGATAATGTTAAAAAAAAACACAATTGTCGTAAATAAACATAATAATTTAACGAAAAAATAAATTGTAGGAAGACTATTTACTTTTAATAAATTTAATTTGTTTATAGTTTATAGTTTGAGTATAATATCATAATACAAAAATATTTTCCACACAGTGATTTACTACAATATTTATATTCTAACATTTATATTTTATTCTACAGCAGTAATTCCATTTCACAAAAAATGCGAAAGCAATATTTTTGTAAAACAACCTAGCAAAACAATAATGTTTTGCGCCGTGCACACAGTGAAATTATTACGCTAAATTTAATGACGATGAATTAAAAAGTTAATTGCATATTATTTCCAAGCATTTTCATAAATTTGATTGAGAATTACGTCTACATTGGAAAATAAATACTGTGACAAATTAGACGGCATTTTTTTGGTAGACGTGTTGTTAGCGCACACCGAGAGCAAAACAGAAAATAGCCGTAAACAGATTTGTCTTGTGTCGGGTTGGGTATTTTAGTTATAAAGACGACTGAAATAAGAAATTTAAATAATTTATTAATATTCTATTTGCGACATACGAGTAAGAGTTGATAAACTCATATTTGTTATAATCATAAGTACCTACTTAGGTACCTACGTTTTTGGAAGTAATTGTTTGTCTTATTCATTTTGTATTCTATTTCAGTACCTCAAAGTAATAATAATAATATTTTAACTTAATCAAAGGCGCTTTTTTCAGGTTCATGTGGTTATTAAAAATAACAAAATCAATTGATAAAATTTAACGATATTTTTATACGAAAGAATGTTCTGAGAACACAGTTACTGGATTTGGTCCCCAGAGGGATGATTAATTCAAGATAAATGATAGAAGTTTCACAGAGACGAAGGTATTTACATATGAGAAAAGTGGACGGAAGTCTCTTATACGATGGCTCAGAATTGACAACCTGTATGAGCTGGCTTAAGTGATCACTCTAATGCAACATTCACCAATTCCATTGTAATGTGTGGATGTTCTTACGATGGAATTGGTGAATGTTGCATTGTGAAATAATGATAACTTAAGCCAGCTCATACAGGTTGTAAGCCCTGAGCCGTCGTATAAGAGACTTCCAACCAATTTTCTCATATATAAATAGATTCGTCTCTGTGGGACTTGTATAATTTATCCTTAATAGATAAAATTTAGTTACAACTGTGATGTTCTGTGATAACATAATGTAAGTAGGTATACAATATAATTTCATCTGGGCCAATCAAACATATTTCAGTGGCCATTATCAACCTCTAGATCATCTGATTGCCGTGAATGGGTGTATAATTATTTTATTTTATGCTAATAAACATTTCACACAGAAATCTACCATCGGTATCAAAATGATTTTTTACGTTTAATGACCATATTTGAATAGTCAGTTATCCTCAATTGAGATAAATTATAGATATTTCACAGAGACGAAGCTATTTATTTAAGTATACTTGGAATTCTTTTTTGGGCGTCTAAAGGGCCTACGACCCGTCATAAAGCTGGTCTAAGTGAATGCTTTACACAATGTAACTTTCACCGAATCCACCAATAGGTACATGAAATTTGGAAAGTTTGAAAAATTTGGAAAGTATATATGGTATTTTTGTAACTCGCTTACTTTATTAGATGTAACCATGCAATCGCCATCCTTGGTTGTCATTCCTATAATATGGATAGTGTATAAATGTCATACTTATATATTGATAGTATATAGATGTCGCCGCTGGAAAATAAGATAGTGATAGATGGCAATAGAGTAATTGTACCAAACAAAGTAAGCGCGTTACATAAATATCATACACAACTTTCCAAATTTGATAGATGTGTGGTCCATCATGGGTGAACGTCGCATTGTGTAAAGTGATCACTTAAGCCAGCCTTACAACGAGTCATCAGCCCTGCAGATGCCCAAAAACAGACATCCATATATACTCTCCCAAATGAATAATTTTTACTCTGTGACACATCTTTATTTTATCTTAATTAATGGTACTCCCTCTAGGGACGAAATCCAGTAATTGTGTTCATAAAAATATGAACACACTAAAAAAATATATACATAGTCAGTTATCCTCCTTACTTATTCTTCCATATTTTCTTAAATGTATTTTGTTATTTCTGCAGTTCTTTCAACGAGTCCCATAGCTACCAACATCACGGTGAGGGTCCAATAAAGAAGGACACGGTACTCGTATTAGACTCCTTCACTGGTGGAGTGGTGTCATCATGGGGGTCAAATTCCTTCTACATGCCCCACGGCCTCACGGTCGACAGGCACGACAACATATGGGTCACAGATGTGGCGATGCACCAGGTGTTCAAGGTATATATATGTTGTAAAGTTGTGAGTATATTCAAGGTAGAATTGTTATTCATAATAACTGTGCAGATATAAATAAAAGTGGATTCCTTTTTGGAGGATGCGCAAAAAATATATATGTATGTATGTTATACATGTATGTACACAGAATGTCTCGTAGCGAGTACCAAAATTTTTACAGGTGGATTCCTGCCTTGATAATGAATCAAAAATGTTCAAGCAACCATCATCTAATCAATAGTTATGGAGATACGAAATATGAAAGTTTGCATTTTTTTTCCAATATTTCTGATTTATTTTTTGCAAAAAGTTGAATTATCACTATAACAACTTATATTGATTACAAAAAAATTCATTCGCTTCAATACAACTAAAATAAAATTATAAAAATATTGTAAAAAAATCTATTTTCAATTTTTGCAAGATTTTTATCATTTTACTCGACTTGTATTAATTTGCGAAATTAGGCGCAGAACTAGAATAGTGGATATCATGAATCGTGTAGCGAAGCTAAAATGGCAATGGGCAGGACATGTTGCAAGGCAGGATGCTACAAGATGGCCTCCCAGAGTTCTGAAATGGAAACCTTGGAAGAGGGAGAATAAAAGAGGCATTGGAAGACCTCAAAGGAGATGGGTCGATGATATAGCCACTGTGGGGGGAAAGAAATGGCTACAATTAGCAAACGACAAGGAAGGATGGAAAGAGAAGGAAG
>JADDOH010014910.1:0-31934 GCA_016648135.1 Agrypnia vestita | reverse complement strand
AAGATGAAGGATTATTTTCTAGGATAACCCGCGTACTGTAAGTCTTGAGAAAGACTGTTATATTGAAAATGGACAGATAGCACTGGCCATTTTCAAAGGGATTTTGCGCCTTGTATTTCGAGTTCTGTTTTGAATTCATGGCAAGCACACCCGTTACACAAAATAAACTCAGCAATTAGCCTCGCATTAGGCTTCACTTGGATCTCGACTTCTGGAGTGAACGGGTGTGCTTGCCATCAATTCAAAACAGAACTCGAAATACAAGGCGCAAAATCCCTTTGAAAATGCTATGCTAAATGCCAGTGCTATCTGTCCGAAACGTTGGGCACAATATAACAGTCTTTCTCAAGACTACAATACGCGGGTTATCCTAGAAAATAATCCTTCATATATATATATATACTATATCTTATATATATATATCTATATGTTATAATGAAGGTTTTCACGGGTGTTAGAAATGTTAGTATTAATTTCTTTGGGGGTAACCTGCATCAAAATCTGGTCCTCAGAAGGACCATTCGTCAACCGACGTTTCGCCTGAATCACAACAGGCATCTTCAGGGCGTCTTGTTAATAAATTTCCGTCACGAGGGGCAGTGCGAGCACGTCCATTCGTATCGGAAGCTTATTACCAAGTGAGGCCTGTTAAGTCAAAATCTGAATTTGGGTACTTTGGTCATTATTGGCCTTAATGGTTTTTGGGAATTTCGTATTAAATATTGGGTGTTCCCGGCCGTTGTTGGCTTTAATGGCGTTTGTTTGGCTCCTTGTGATGCGCTTTGTACTCGATGTTGCTTCTATTGTGTCGGTGGTTAATTTAACAGTTAAAAGTATATTTAGGTATATACCTATATAAGAAAATTAAATGAATGTTTGTGAATATTAATTAGTGATAAGAAATTAAGTTTCATAAGCAATAAATTATGACCTGATTACAGCAGTTGGGTATTTGTGCAAATGCAGGTGACAATAATGTATTAAAAGAAGAATCTTAAAACTTTTTCCTTTCAAGTGTCTGAACTACCTGAGTGATCTCTTCCTAATCTTACTACAACAAGCTTAAGTATAATATGACATAATAATCAAATTAAAATTTATTTCAAAATTTAATAATAATAATTTGATGTAGCGACCCGGTGGGAGGAATAAACTGTGCCTTACAAAGAAAGGGTTAAAATAAGGTTCTGTTGGACTAAACCTTCAGGGATTGGGGACTCCTAAACATGGTGGTATCTTTACTCAGCGGTTCATTTTATTAGAATAATAATGTAGATCCTCCCCGGACTATTTATTTTGTAATTCGTTTTTGCTTACGTGCTTTAATAACAAGTTTACTGCGTCAATTGTCTCGTTTAGGGACTAAATCCCTTTAAATATCCCTTCACAGATTTTCAGTAAATATTTGAAAATTTATGACGGTGAAAATTAATGTTGAATATAAATTATTTTTATGGGTTTTAAATTCACATTTTTGATTTACTGAAAATAGGAAGGAAATATCTATAATTTTGGAATTTTAACCAAGTGAGAATTTTATTTACAACGAAAATTGGAAGGTAATTAATAAAATTTAATGTTTAAACAAATATTTTGTTAAATTTATTTAATTGTTCCATATTTTATTGTTATTCAAGGGAAATATTCGAGCAGAAATTAGAGCTGTGTAAACCGTTTTAAAGGAACGATGTTTTTTGAACACGGTAGTATATATTATATACCACAGTGTTCAAAAACAACGTGCCTTTGGTTGGCAGAAACTCATTTATTCATAGATACTCTAATCACATTCAAAGTTGTTCCCTTGACAAAGCACATACATCTCCTAGTTGTACCGCCATTGTTGAAAACTCTCCTGGAACGCGTCTTTTGGAGTGGTGTTCTGCCGAGACGTCGCGTTCTGCACAATGTATTCTCTTCATTGAAATCTCTTTCTTTTCAGTGACACTTTTAACCCGGGTAATAGCCAAAAATCACACGGAACCATGTTGGGAGAGAAGTAGCAACGATCTTCCTGCATGATAATTTATAGCGGCTTCGAGAAATTGTAAATATTAAGCAATAATAAGAAAACGAGAGAAAAATGTATCGACAATCCCTACGTGTACTGTCGAATCCGCAAAAAATCGATTCTCGTTTTACTCTCTTAAACTATACAATCTACTGTTGGATATCAGCCATCTGAATAAATCACCATGCATACCACAAGATCAAACGCTTTTTATTAACCTATGTACGTAGAATCGATCTGTATTTTTTGTCCCTTTTTTCATGTAAGAAATTCGTAAAATTGCCAAAATTGTTTTTTTGTTGGTTGGTTATTGAGCTTTTTTTTAAGGCGATCGTCTAGCAGAATGAGCAAATTTCACTCATATCTTCTCTTTCGTTTTTTATCACATTTTTGTAGGAACATATCTAATTTAAAAAATTTATTCATCAAGTTACATATATTTTAAATACGAATATCTTATTAAAATGTCATAAACTAAATTAAATAATTGATTAATAAATTACCAAACCTTCGATGTTTTAAAAATGAAAAAAATTGCTCCACTTTGTGGGCCTTTTATGACTGAACGGTATGTGAGATGTCTTTTTTATTCAATAATATTTACAAAGTTAACGATTATCTTAAATTTGTTACAATTATAGAAAAATCTGTTAATACGTTTACATGCAATTTATGTTTTAAAAAATACTGTTTTTTAAATTATTTTTATTTTTTGTGTGTTTTTTTCGATCCTTTTAAAATAGTTTATAACTTTTTTTCTTTAATAAATTAAAGGAATAGACATTTTTATTTTAAAATTAATACAAAAAAAATCAAAAAATTATTCTCGATTTCAGATTTTAAGATTTTAATTTTTTTTTGTTTTTATTTTAAAATAATAATATCTATTCTTTTGACTATTGAAGTAAAAAAGTTGTCAACCATGTAAAAAGAGTTGAAAAAGATCCACAAAAAAATAAAATATTTTTAAAAAACAGTATTTTTTAAAACATAAATTGCATGTAAACGTATTAACAGATTTTTCTATAATTGTAATAAATTTAAGATAATTGTTAACTTTGTAATATTATTGAATAAAAAAGAGATCTCACACGCCGTTCAGTCATAAAAGGCCCACAAAGTGGAGCAATTTTCTTCATTTTTAAAACATCGAAGGTTTGGTAATTTATTAATCAATTATTTAATTTAGTTTATGACATTTTAATAAGATATTCGTATTTAAAATATATGTAACCGGATGAATAATTTTTTTAAATTAGATATGTTCCTACAAAAATGTGATAAAAAACGAAAGAGAAGATATGAGAAAAAATGGTGAAATTTGCTCATTCTGCTAGACGATCGCCTTAAGGGTCACCCCTTAATCGATTTATTAGTAAGATTGACTTCCCTTTCGTTTCTTTAAGCCTTGTATTGAATTTCTGCATCAGAAATATTATCTTTTAGTGTCACAATTCACTTATTATTATTAATAAGTGAATTAATATGGAATGGAGGTATGGACAAGGACAAAGAACTGATACTAAAAGTAGAGGCTTTTGATCAAGAGCAAAAAGCTGGAGTATCTCGCACATTTTATGAGAGAACGAAGATAAAGTCTACACCAACTCATCATCCAGGGGATAATAAGTGGTAAAAGAAGCGTAGGAAGACGCCGCATCTTATGGCTGCGTAACTTGAGGGACTGGTATAAGTGTAATTCGACTGAGTTGTTTTATTCGGTGGTAATAAATTTGTAATTGGCAAAATGACCTGCCGACCTTCGGTAGGAGATGGAACAATTAGAAGACTTTAGTGTAATATTTTGTAAGACTTCACGTGTTTTTATATTCATGTGTTGGTAATAAATAACACGAGGTTATAAGATTCAGAAATAAAACTTTATTTTATAGTTGTGTAAATATTAATGACTGTGGCAAAAAATCTTTCGTTTTCCATGTCACGTATCTGATAATTTTGTACATCAAATGAAATATACATTTTACTCCGAGGAATAATGAAAGTCATTAGCGAATTCCCGGTATGTAATTCAAATCAAGTCAAAGTTAACCGATTTCTGTCACAGCAATAGATACCTCAGTAATGTGGTGGTGGCGTCCTTTCTCCACCGAAGGATCAGTAATGAAGATCTATTGATTTAAGGATAAAATATTGACGGAGAAGATTGTAATTAAAACAAATAAAATGACGTGATTAGAGAGGTTGGCAAATCGGGATGGAATCATTTCGATTTCCCTCCATCCCTTATTGAAAACATTAAAGATGCAAGCTCCGCGTTTTGAACGAAATGTACACAAATGAGTCTACGACTCTCAAGAAAATTAGATAACTCGGTGACGTTAAGAGATGAATCTAATGTGATACGAGGGTATCGCATTAGATAAATCAAAATTTATATGATGGTAAAACTAACATAGTGTAACGTATTGTGGTTTGGAAAGAATTAATGAAAACACTAGAAATTAATTAGCTATTTATATTAATTAATGATTAATTAAATGTTCAATGTACAGAGTCCCTTAACACGAAGTAAACTTGGCGCTATTCTTTAAATCACACTATTTTGCAATTTTTCACTCGTAAATGAACACTTTAATATCCCTGGGTAACACGTATTTATTGCTCTGAAATATTAAACTCTTATACATATAAGTCGGACTAGTTTATTTCGCCGCTTAGGTACTCTGCTCGATTATTTCATTTTATTTATCGCTTTGATTATCTAGCCACCCTGGCCACCCGTCGCCTCGCGGCTCGCGGTCAACTTCGCACCGAAGGAACTGTCAAAACACGACACGCAACTCTATTATTCTGGTGTCAAGGAGTAGGTTCTCGTAAATTCTCGGCTATTTCGGTCGTTTTTAGATGTTTCGGGACGGTTGTAGACCTTTCAGATCTTATGATAGTGTTGTAATATATTACATTCTATTCCTTCTGCTTGCCATTTCTTGACAATGCCCACACACTCACCTACGTGTCTAACTCTTTCTACATATATATCTAATCTAGGTGAATACCGCGATATAACCTAATACGAATAATAAGTCGGGCTTGGCGGTAGATAATTATTTCGATTTCATGATCCTTCTAATCTAACAAAAAACCTTCAAATATGTAAAACAAATAGGTATACATACACATGTAAAATATGACACTAAACAATACTTTTTAAATGTCTCATAAAATAATCTAAAAGAGTTCTATACTTCCAGTGCTCAGGAGTGGTTGATTAATTAGAAAGGTTAAGAAAATTAAATGGAAAAGGACAACTATACCGCTCGGGAAATGGAGAATTTATGGACAAACGCAGTTATCAGGTGGTAAAAAAAATTATTAAAATAAAATAAATAACTGATATCAAACATGATATTTTCGTTATCTGTCCATCTTTCTGTCTGTCTGTCCGTGACGGCCGTAATTTCATTCGAATTCATGGTTTAAAAAACAAATCCGAACCGGCCGCTTAACGCATATTGCTATCGCTGCCTCTCCGCGACCCGACAAAAAGATACGAATATATAATAGAGCTTAGGAGAGGCGCGAACCATTTCATGTTGCGCCCAGCATATTTGCCAGGGTTTAAAATAGTACCATTAACTGCCGGCAGAGGGATTATAAAAAATAAAAATAAATGCTATAAATAAAACTTATTCTTTAGGAACCGGCATGTATTGGTAGTCATTTTTGACGGGATACAGCTAGTTTTTAACAAAAAAACAAAAAAGGTGACAAATAAGAATAGGTGTACATAAAAATACGCAAGCGTTGTAAAAGTATTTAGCTAAAAAAATAATTAAACAAATGTATATGTTTGTAATATAGCGTACATATATGAATAATATAAATTTTATTATTGATGGAATCGACATTGATATTGTACAAATTATTCACGATGATCATTATAAAGATAGAATTTTACTTTATTTACTCTACTTTAATTTAATTAAATGTTCCGTCACTCTCAAAACTCGAGTAGTACAACCTCTGAAAGTGATTTAAATGTATTAAGTTACATACTTCACTGTCGGTGAGAGGTCAATGAGAGAAAATCGAGTAGTAACATTACAGTAAAATAATTTCGCTGTCTGTCTGTGTATAACTTCTTTTAACGTCCGTAATTTTAATAAAAATGATCCTTTTTCTCTTTTTTTTTTTCTTTTTTCATTATAAAGAAATACTAAGAAATAAAGATATACTAGAATTAAAAAGGGTTAAAAATGAATTAAAAATAAGGAAAGAATGGGAAGAAAGATATATAATGCAAATGTTAATGGCACCAGAAAGAAAGGGCGACCGCGGAAGACGTGGCATGACCAGATTAACCAGATACTGGAAGATGGTCCCGTTAGAAGCCTCAACAACTGGCGAGCTTTCATGCGAAGATGTATGAATTTGGGTGAGGTGAGAGTTGTATGTCAGGATAGAAGAGTGTGGCGCTCTATCCTCTCTGCCAACCCCACGGGGAAATGGCGTGATGGTAAGTAAGTAAGAAATAAATACTTAGTCTTTAGGAACCGACATATATAAGTACCGTCATTTTTGATCGGTGGACAGCTAGTATAAAATATGTAATCAAACTCAAATAAAATGTTACTAGAGCATGCCGAAGACACTTGTAATTGGGATAATGGGCATAGTCTTCACTACAATGTTTATTATCTGAGTGTCATGTACCCATTATCCTGTTAGTGTCTCTAAAAAAAAAAAAAAAAAAAAAAAAAAATAAAAAAAAAAAAAAAAAAATAAAAAAAAAAAATAAAACTAGTTATATTTCGCAAATGTCCTCGTTTCAATCAAGTAATAAAACCGCTAAAAATGTATATAAAAAATTATTTAATCATAACGACAATGTTTTAAGCCATTCAAATAAATCATTATACAAATATTCCGTGAAAATTTTTGACGTTATTTTCTTATTGGCTTTAACCGTCGTCCGCAAAAAGTGAGATAAATAAATACGTTGACCTATTTCTCCTATTTGTCTCCCTTTACTTTATACAAATAACCACTGATTAATTGAGTGAGCGAACTAACAAAAACATCTAATTACTCTTCTGTCCGTAAGATGTTGTTTTAATGATTTAAAGGGAGCAACTCTGATTAATGAAACGGTAAAGAAATCAATTAAGCCCAGATCCATTTGTTAAATGAAAAAATAAGCGAGACTGTCTTTTAAACTGCCTCAGTTTAGATACGTCTTTGTTGAATTTGTTTGACTCCGAAAAACATTATTTAAAAGAAAATTTTTCCTTATATGTGATAGTGTTTGTAAAAAAAAGACACGGTGTTCGGGTTGGACAAGGATCAATCATGAAAGTGCTCGATGTTACACATAAAAAAATATTAGGAACAAATATTGTAGGAAAAAATATTGTTTTTAGTGTAAAGTTCAAGACCAAAGCAAATAATAATAAATTAGATTAATCAACTATAAAGATATAGAGAAAAATATATCGAAATAGTATGAACCTGAATATTTTCCTAGCTTGAGGGCTGCGGTACCAATGTTTTATCAGTAACATTGAGACTAATAATATGTAGTCCTCCTTATAAATAATACATATATTATTCAACTCTCAATTCACCTGAGAAAGGAAACGGAGGTTTCCTTCTCAGGTGAATTGAAAATATATGCTTTAAAGAATTTACGGGCGACAAAGTAACGACGGACGGACAGACAACGAAATTATTATAATTGGAATTATTAATCCACTATTACACTTTCAAAAAGCGATCGACTATTGTGTAAATAATCCTAAAAATTAATTTTTATAATCATATTAAAATTATTCCAATTTTTTGAAAAATGAATCCTGGTTAAATTGCTTAATTTAAAAAAAAAATGGAATATTGTCGATATATCTTGGGATTAATTAGAAAGATAATCATACAAAATGCACTAGCTGAAAAAATGATGGCACTTTGTTCTAATATGGTAATTCCTGTAAATATTGATTATTAAAATTTTGTTTACATTCACGCGTTGGTTTGCGGTGATTTTAATTGTTCAAGGAGAATTTTGAATAACAATAAGTCCTTGGTGATATAATTCTGAATAAATCATCTTCACTTTATAATTTGGATTTAATAATTACTTGAATTTTGAAAATTGTTAATTCCAACAAGTTTTCTCGTCCAAAACAATTAAAGGGAAAGAAATATAATTAAAAGTCTTGAAAAATCTTATCCATTATTTAATTATAACAAAAGATATATGCTAAACAGATTCTAATAAATGCTTAGTGATAATATATACAAAATTTGTTATATCAGCTGTTTATCATCAAAAATTGAGTGCTTTTGAGAATAACGCTATCTGGTATAGCTGAATGCCTTGGTAGCGTTAGTGACAGACATTATTACATAGAGAATTATTTGCTTCTTATGTTTGGTCTTTTATACCTCATTGTCGTTTTATACCTCCTCATTATTTGCAGCACTTGGTAGCTAAGTGACGGATATTGTTATGCATAAAATTTCTTACCTACGTATTTTTTGCTTTTAACATCTATCAACAATTGAAAACAGTTAACGATCGTGTTTTCTGCAAATATCGTCACATAGTTGTAGTTTAAAAATATATATATATGATGCACTAAAAAGAAAAAAAGAGGCCCTCCTACCCACTGATCATGACACTGGCTTCTCTCATCGAGGGTTCCGGGTTCGATTCATGGTGAGGTCTCAATTAATTTTGTTTTTTTTACTTAGGCCTGGGTATTTTTGTGACGTATTCCGCTTCAGTAATCGGGCCTCTCGGTCTTTTGAAGCACAACGAAAAATGATTAAAGGAAATTGCTGGTATTTCGTGATTAATTTACCGGTATAAAATTTAGCTACACATATTTACCCGCAAATTAGTTTACTTAAAACCGGTAATGTGTTCTCTAGTTTAGAATATAATCAAGATGTAAATAAAGCAGAGAATATTTTAGCCCCGTGCTACTCATTAACGTGTGCTTTTGTCTATCGCCACTTGGCTGGGGTTACTAATTTAAGGGTGGCTTTTGTTTAGGGGTCCAGTTGCTGAATGCTACTTTTATGAATGCACCGAACCACCCCTTTGCCACAGCCGGAACCTTTCACCCCATTCAAATTTAATAAATAGTCGTGGAATTTTCACTAAAAGTTTTCAAACGTCGCTGAATATATGGAAGAGGAATTTCCCCTTATTTAGTATGATTTTATATATCGGAATTGTTTTGAAAGTTGCTGTCGCAAAGCAGACGGTAGACGTTCAAATACGCGGTTTCCGATAGTTAAGCAACTATTCAAGATTGCAGTTCCAGACATCGCTTAGTGTGTCAATTAACCAGCATAATGTGATCACCTTATGAATTGAAATTACTGGGTAAGTAATGCAAATTAATCCTAGTTGATGCAATCAAGTAATGATTTGCAAGTCAAAATAATTGATTTTGCCGCTCAATTAATAGTGTCACAACAGATCACCAAAATATATTGACGTTAACTAATCTAATGCAAATTGATAAATGTAATAATAACCTTATGTAAAACGAGCTACTGTAAATTTCTTATTGTGCCACTTCTAGTGTCAATACAAAGGACTTGTTAATCTTTAAATAATTTAAAAAAAACTAACCCATAAAACCTAGTTTTAATTATACTCCCTTTCTCATAAAATCAGGTTTCGTGCCTATACACGCGTCGGGCTAATTACTCATTTGTTTTGAATTCAATTTGAAAAAACCATTAAACTTTCGAAAAATCCAAAATTTATTAAATTTTTTTAAACAAAAATTTGTTGGTTCATTTTTATCGTCGCCACGAGTCTGTTTGCAAAGTTTCAGCTCGAATGTATCACGGGAATAGAGTTAAAAATCGATCCAAAGTTTTTTCATCAGACAAGCAAGCAAGCAAGCAGACGGTACGAGTTAAAAGAAAGGGAAAAAAATCGAAATTGTGTAACTTTGTGAAAGGCCATTTTAATAAAATATATTTTAAAAAGTGAACTATTTATTTATAACGATTTGAAAGTTTTAGATGATAACGCATCATCTTCAGTAATATAACTAATACTAATCTTAAGACTAAAAGACGGCGTGAGGAGTCCGGTGAAGATTAGTATCCGGTGGGTAAGAGGGCGTGGTCATTAGGCGCAAAAGGGGGGACTCTTCTGTCCTCTCTACCCCACGCTTCATCTCTTAGGCTTAAGCCAAGCATGGACCTCTCCATGGATCGTTGCGTGCATTTGAGCTTTTCTACACATTTCCAATATACCAGATAAATATTATAGAAATAAACAAACTTTAAAATATATAAAGACAAATGTCGTGCCCCCATTCTATTTTTAAATACCTACCTTTCAACTATATATTTCAATCAATCGCAAAAACCTTTAAGTAAAACATGCAAAATGAAAAAATTGAATATCTTTCATATAACTTGATCATTTTTTATCAAATCTGAAATACTTTTGATAAAAATCAATATATTTTTTATATGTCCTTCTAAATGTTAAGTCTTATCTATTTTATTATTCGTAATATAATTTTTATTAATTTATTTTCTTATTTTTCTTTATTGAACTGTCAATTTAACGTTGAACTTTGTCGACCATTAAAAAATCATAAATCAGGAATGTACCGCACCTACTATGAAGTCAACCGTAAATATCATGAGAAAGGTGAATGAATACAGATCCCTGTTAGATTTCTAATAATTGTTCACTCGACTGTAGACCAAAAAAAATTATATAGATTCTTAAGAATTTTTCCTAAAATAAAGGTTGCCTTTGCACCAGCCAGGAAAATTTTTATGAAATTATTATTGATGATAGAAATGGAAGGAGTTGCATATAATCGAGGATTTTACAGCACTCTACACAATTTATAGTGAATAGGAAATTGCTGGAAGGGTCTAAGATGGTCCACTGGATTTTAGAAGTATCGCTAGCGACATTCACTATAAAAAGATATTGACCGGACCACTGTGCTTTAATTGCGTTGTATTGACAGAACGCGAATTGTAGAAGCTAGCGCGTACGTGAATACACAGATAAAATGATGATTCAATGTGGCTAAGCGAAAATAAATTTAATGAGCGGTTTCGGTATGGATTCTAACCAGCGATAATGTACCTACCAACACGTGAGAAGTATTCTCTATAGTAATCACAGCGATACAAATTAGTGAATCAGAATTTATATACACGCGTAGAATATTTTTAATGACTTTTGTGAAATTAAGCGTGAATCAAGGAACGGCTAATTTCGTGTCCAGTAAATTAACAAACTTAGTAAAACGATAATCGATTTCCAGTATTTCATTTGCTTCCCACGGCCATGATGAAGTTCAATATACCTGACATTTTATATTTAACCCCTTTTCTGATTTCTCAACTTTTAATAAAATAAATATTTTATAAGGCTTTTAAGGTGTCTATTAGCGTTAATAATAGTTTGAACTTTTTAGTTCGTACTGAAAAAATGATACCAAAAAGCCTAATGATGCATATTCAATTGTATTTTAAATGGGAATATTTTTTCTATGGAATCTTTTATACACAAATATGTTTGTGATTAAGTTACAAGAATTTTGTATGTAAAATAAACGATGATCAACCATAAAATATCCGCTTTGTTCACTAAAATTAAATACAAAAAGTATCACTGGTAGAAGTTTAATAATCTGTTAGATATAGAGTGCCATACGTCAAACTAAAAAACTAGTTTCAGTAAAAAAACCTGCCATCAGTTACATGAATAATCAGCTATATTCTCAATGCTGCACCATATTTTAATTTACAGTCGTATAGAAGCATAGCACGTGAGCCCGTCGAGTTCCTTCTTATAGTTCTGGCGACCCAAAGTCTGCGGATAAAATTTCTGTCGATCGAGCTTAAAATGTGGAGTTTCTAACGACACCGGAACAAACGACGACTTTATTATTCCAGGATGAGTATTATGGGAAGGAATTGGAATTGAGATAATGCGAAATAAATCGATATTTGGGAGATGATGCGAATATAAACGTTTAATACCAACCATTTGCACCACAATTTAGAATTCACCCTGGATTCCATCGTTTCGAGCCAAAATCATTTAAATAATGTATTATATTTACTTCTAAAATAATATCTAAAATATTTTTTAAAAATCTATTATTAATTTTTTGTAGAAAGGGTATTCAATTAAAATGCTGTGTAAAATTAAAATCTTTTTTAATTAAACCCATCAATATGGGGAATAAATTCAAAACATTTTTTATATATTTTTTTTTTGTAAATATATATTTTTTTTATATAATTTTTTCTTACATAATATAAAAAAATATAAAAAATGTTTTGAATGTATTAATTGTATCGATTATAATGAATGTATGCCTCGCAAAATATGTTTCTCACAAATTTATAAGCAATTTTAATAACATAAAATCCTATAAACTCTCAAATTGAGTAGGTATATTATAAATTAGAAATCCTCGATGACTGCATTCTATTTTTTTTGGATATGGATGCCTTTGGTTTTATAACCCACATCAAATTTAATAATTTGTTGTCTATGCGTTTGTCCATCTGTCTATATGTCTAACTGTCTGTCTGTCCGTCCGTAACTTTGTACAATGTCAGTAATTTCGTTCTGATTCAAGACTAAAAAAACAAATTAAATGGCCGGAGATGGGGCTTGAACCTTGGGCCAGCAAACCCGAACCGGCCGCTTAACGCATGCAGCTACCGCCGCTTCTCCTTGGACATCCGAAAAGATACTATAAATATATAATAGGGCTTAGTAAAGACGAAAATCAATGTTTCGTCATTTTTGACATATGTATATATGTCATATCTCGGAATATTCAAATCACAATAATTAACATATTATTTCAGATTTTAATATTTCGTAATATTCTGCCAGATAAATATTTAATTTCGATATTTTTTTCCCAAATATACGCTTAAATAAAATTCGTGCTTCTTGTTTCCACTGCACGCGCCTGACAGCTAGTATGTATTAACTTCACCGCCTAATTTCTTGTTGAAAAATATTGGAAGTGAAAATTAACACATTTCCCGTCATCCAATAGAGCTCAAATAATTTTTTTGCCCATCGAATTGGTGTCGATGACAATGCATTCTTAATTGCACTGGGGTTACATATACACACACGCACAGAAAAAAATGCAAATTTCTGATACTATTCTAAAATTATTTAAATCATGGACACCTTAAAATTGATTTCTTTATTTAAAATTGCTACGAAAAAAGGATGGTTGTTTTTCTACGAAATAATAATTTTATAATGTATTCACAATGAAAACAATGTTTTTTTTTATTAATTTTTGAAAAATTTTGTTTAAATTTAATTAGGAATAACATGGAGTTATTACGTAATACCTATGAGGATTGGAAGTATCAAGTATTAATAATACTTGTGGTAATTAGAACGGCATTTTAGCTTCTTTATTAATTCCAGTAAGTAAATCGACTCAATAAATTGATTGATAAATGCTTTTTTGAGCGGTAGTAATTATGATAATACTGATTTTGAATCTTGATTGAAATAAGTAGCATTTTATGTTTATAACGTTAAAACATTTTTTGAACGGAATTAAGAATATAAGTAACTGACGAGTTTTGTATAAACAATTTCGTTTAATTTTACGTCGATCGGTTTCAATTCCTTTGTTTCTTCGCCGGAATGGACGTACAATAACCGATAAATAAAATAAAATTAAGAAATAAATTAACCACAGAGAGGGGAAACAAGACATTGAAATGGGTAGTAAATAACGGGTTATTCATTGAACTCAATATCAATATTTTTCTATTTATAACGTTTCTAAATTATGAAATGTAGGTATGGCTTCTTATGTTTACATTATGTATAATTCTAATGCTTTTTATTTTTTTCAGAGTTTTGCCTGTCTCTAAAAAAAATAAATATATTTATAGTTCAATATACAATAAATTTTAGGAATGCTTTTCTAAAAACTCCAAACATCACTCTAAAACAATGATCAGTATTTCGAGAAAGTTTTCTTTTCAAGTATTCTTTACCATTCAGCCATAAAATTTTCCGTATTTTGTCCTTTGATCGAATAGAAGCATTAAGTAAGAGGAGTTTTACTTATTACTTTAAAACAGAACAAAAATTTTTGCTACTGAATTACCTAAAATTTAAAGTATAATTCAGTTCATATCTAGAATTTTTTTTTAAATATTCCGATGTGTTATATTGTAACTATGATGTGAAAATGTAGTTTATAATCACTTACAGTTTATAATCCCTGGAATCATTGCAATTATTCAAGTACTCTTTAGATAATATTTACCTAAGGAAATCTCCAGCAGTTATCACATCCAAGAAGAAACAACGGATAAACATCAAATTTGAGATTTGTTTCAGTGGCGTAACTTTTTTATTCACTTTTGATGACCGGAGCGGATTTTGACCACTTCTTTCATAATTTAATATTTAATCCTGCCATTAGACCTAAATGGCGATAAAAAAGTGGATGGTAACTTTACAAATTAAATTGTATTTTTACTTAAAAAATATTTACTACACTATATAGCTTTATTTATATTACAGTTATGCATAAATTATGCGGTTTATTTGAATTATTTTTGTGGAATTCAAACCATTTTCTAGTAATTCATTTAAGATTGACGACCTACCAAATTTTTTACTTATTTGAGTTCGTAGACACACGACCGTGATGTACTCATTTAATTTGAATTTTTTTCAATATAAAGATGTGAATTGGTTGAACAGAGCATGTCATTATCAAACTCAATTGCACATTCTTGGCGGGTTTCGTCTCGAAGATAAGAACTCACATTTAGAAATCCCTCAACCATTTTTCATACACGTAAGTATCTACACCGTCTTCCTCATAAATTTCACATTTTTTATATTTACTTGCACATATATATATTTTTAAAAATTTAAATATCATTCAAATTCTTACTTTAAATTAATATTTGTCATCGAAAACCCCAAATAATACTATAATAAGAAACATATTGACCGTTAAGTCTAGATTGTCATTTTTTTATAATAAAATAATTTATTTTGTTGAAATGTGTAATAAATTATCCCGAAAGTTTCAAAGAGATTAACCTTTTGTTGATCTTAAAAAAGTCTTAAAATTCACCTAATTTTTCAACGTCTTAAAGTAGATTCCTCCCTTAAACGTGTTTTCCTTAAATTTGTTGAAATTAAGATTGACTAATAGATGGTAAGGGGATTACACCATATTAGTTTTGTGATTTTTTAAGAAGAAATGATATTTTTTTTTTGACATTTATTAAGGTATGTATATTGAAATATTGTATTATTTTATTGCATTTTTTTGAAAAAAAAAGGAAATGCCCCCTTTATATCCATTCCCGTGGAGCTCCTCCGTCATGACTGAGATATAATATTCTCCGGTGCACGTTTGTCCGAGAAGAAGGTCATGTTCTTATTTAGAATTAAAGTATATTAAATGACACAAACGGATTCTCCAATACGATAATTATTATATATATAACAACAGTTCTTTATTAAAAAATACCTTTTTTTTTAAATTATCCAAAAAAGGTTTTTTTCAAATTCGATGTGTTGCTCTAAACCGAGAAGAGGGACCCACCATACATTCAGGGCCATTTTATGAGCCATAGCTCTTACATCGACCCTACACTTTCGCCACCCATTTCCACCATTTTTTAATGCTAAAATGGCCGCACTCACCGTTCCGCTGACACTCATGGGAATGTGAGTAGGATAGGGAGGCGTCCACACAAAACCTCTTCTCTGCCTCCAAGGCGCGGGGATAAATGACAATTACAACATTCTTTTTATCCATTAAGTATTGCTTTAAACATTTTCATTTTATAAGTATTAATATGATATTCTTTTCTGTCTTGGACAAACTTGCACTGGGGAATGTTGCATCTCAGTCGCGGCGGAGGAGCTCCATTGGAATGGACATTTTTTTAAAAATTCCAATAAAATAATAATTAATCACATTCTTGGAAAAATTATCAAATTTCTAACTTTATTTCAGTGGTATTATAGAGTGGTACTATAGAGTGGTACGACCCCTTCATTTAAGTTTTCACACATTTACAAAACAATGTAACATAACTAATAATAATTTCTTTCTTGGGGTAAAAGATTAATCTATTCTTCCTCTTTTTCATCAGCCTTCGTCTTTCCATTGCTGGATATAGGCCTTTTCCTTATTTTTCTATTCTTCCCTGTTTTTGGCTAATTGTAGCCATTTCTTTCCCCCCACAGCGACAATATCATCGGCCCATCTCTTTTGAGGTCTTCCGATGCCTCTTTTATTTTCCAAAGGTCTCCATTTCAGAACTCTGGGAGGCCATCTTGTAGCATCCTGCCTTGCAACATGTCCTGCCCATTGCCATTTTAGCTTCGCTACACGATCCATGATATCCACTACTCTAGTTCTGCGCCTAATTTCGTCGTTTATAATTCTATCTCTTACGCTTACTCCAAGCATGGATCTCTCCATGGATCGTTGCATGCATTTGAGCTTTTCTACAATTTTCTTTGTAAGGGCCATAGTGTGAGAATAATTTTAAAGTTAGGAGCGCCTTCGAATAGTACCTCTGTAGGCACGCCTCTGGATCCAGACATTTTCCCTTTCAAAGGATTTCTGACTTGATGTGGCAGGTGTCAGGTAACCGCCCACTCGGGATCTGCCTGACATCCTTTTCATCAGATAGTCGCTCATTAGATAAGCCCTTGTCTCGGCACGTTTTTTCTTCGTTCCGTTCGTGGCTTCTACCTTTATTTTCTCCTCGGCCATGTGCCAACAGCTCGCGCATTTCATAAATTTATATTCGCGGTCCGCTTTCAGTTCAAAAAATATTTTAAACATCAATCCGTGGATAGTGACGTCATCCCGTTCGCTGATGACATATGATTATTTATTGGGCTGTATAGATTTCAACTTACTTGTGTAAAGTTTCCTGGTTGCTAATGCAGCGCGGTTTCGGCCTGTTGTAGATATTGCCAATTTCACCAAACACCTAGGGCTTGTTCAGACACAACGGGAACGGATTCACAATCGCGTGGGATCCGCGCGGGTTTTATTTATGTAGGTATTTGTGTAATCGTTCAGACGCAAACGCGCGATTCCCACGCGATTCCCGCGTGTCTCAACGAGCGTTTAATATTATAATATAATTTAAAAACTGAAGCACTTTCTCGTGGTTTAAAAGATCGGGATTATTAATTATTAATTAGTTTATGTCAAGGAGACAGCAAATGTACTTCGTAAAGTAGGTTATGTACACAAGGCAGGAAATCTGACCATCGCGGGAGCGATATTTGAATAGAATAAGGTGTGTAACAAGGGAGATTGGTAGGTGGGAAGGAAAAAAACTAACCCATAAAACAAAGTTTTTATTATACTCCCTTTCTCATTGAAACTGGTTTTGCGCCTACTCCACGCGTCGGGCTCAAAAATTAAACAATATATAAATCGTTAAAATTTCGAAAAATCCAAAATTATACTATAATTATTACATTTTTTAAACAAGGATTTGTTAGATCATTTTCATCGTTGCCACGAGTCGGCCTGCAAAGTTTCAGCTCAATTGTATCACGCAAAAGGGGTTTAAAATTGATCCAAAGTTTTTTTAGATAGACAAGCAGACAAGCCGACAATCAGACAAACAGACGCAACGAGTTAAAAGAAAGGGAGTAAAAATACAGTTTAACACGCAACTATACCCTCTTGCACCATGTTGGCTTTATGGTGCTCATGGACCGGTCTATATTAAATCTAGAAAATGCGTTAGAAGGCCAATGCAAGAGCCTAGCAAAGCCCCAGCATGCGGGCGTGGTTCACGCCACACCTGCCGTATTCAATCCGTCCTTTACCCTTCGACCGAATATAAGCATTTAATAACGCTATTATAATTTTACATTTAACCTCAATCCATTGACGCATAATTTATTCAAATAAACTTTTATATTATTCCTATTAACTTGCTTCTGGGTACGGGAAAACTGTCCAACAGCCAACTGCCCAACGGCCGATTGCCTGATAAGTCGACCGCATGAGAGCCAATTAACCGACAAGCGTACATCCGGATAAAAAAAAAAAATTATATGATTTTTTTATTTTTTTATACGTCCTAAGAGTTTGACATGGAATAATTATTATTCTTCTTCTTCTTCTTCATGTGCCCTGTCGGGTCCCCCCGACGTCGGCGATCATCTGGGAGAAAGTTTCCCTGTTCAGGGCAATGCGGAACAGCTCTTCCACGTTTCTTATACCGGTCCACTCTCGGATGTTTCGAAGCCAGGAATGTCGCCTCCTTCCGACTCCTCTGCGACCCTCAATCTTCCCTTTTATAACGAGATGAAGGATGGAATACTTTTCGCCTCTCATTATATGACCAAAGTATGAAATTTTACGGAGCTTTACTGTGTTTAGTAACTGTCTGTTTGTATTTGCTCTACGTAAAACTTCAATATTACGAGTCATGTCAGTCCAAGATATCCTTAACATTTTACGATGTATCCACATTTTGAACGCCTCTAGGCGATTTAGTGTATTCACCTCCAGAGTCCATGCTGTAAAAGTAGAACTGATTAACCTCTGTCTGAGCTTCAAGTTTAAGTCTTCATTACAGAGCAGACTTTTCATCCTATTAAAAGATGCACGGGCTGTCTCTATTCTGCATTTGATCTCCGTATCAGGGTCCAGATTGTCAGTAATTATTATTAATAATAATTAATTATTAATTAGTAATAATTATAATTAATATGCTAAAATAATGCATAATGTTACAGTGAAAAAAACTATCTCCATGATAACGCTATAAGAAGATGGATGGACACAAAGAAGAAGACAAAAATGTTAAACTATGCTTTGGAAAAGATGTTAATGCTTTATGTACCTGCTTTTGAAGATTCAATTCAATTCAATTCAATTCAATTCAATTTATTTCACGATAATATGTACATGACAAACAAAATGTTTAAGGCATACATATTAGGAAGTATATATCAAAAATGAAAGTATTTAATAAATTAAAAATAACATAAAATCTGGTCAATGGTGTAGGAGAATCCCGCTTCGGAAAACCCCCTCAGACACATGGAATATATCAATACCCAAAGCAATTTTGTTCAGCATAGCTGTGGCTCTTCCGACAGGCATAACCATCGGCAGGTTGGTCCTGTATTTTGGAATGTGAAACAATCTATGCTGACGATGTCTAGTGTAATTATCAGGAACATACAAACCAATGCTCTGCATAATTTCAGGATTATCGATCATACCGCGCAACAATCGATAAAAATGTGTAATCAAATACACATTCCTTCTAGTCTCTAAACTATTGTAGCCAAGCATACCCTGGAGAAACTCGGTTGGGTAAAGCCAAGGATAATGCCCGTACTCTCTCATGTAGAGATATCTCAGAAACTTCTTTTGGACTTTTTCCACCATAAGAGAGTACTTGCTCTCATGTGGCCCCCAGATCATCGAGCCACTCTCGAGTCTACTCCGCACCAAGGAGTTGTAAAGAGTTCTCAGTACGCGGGTATTCTCGAAAACCCTGGCAGTACGCAGAACAAATCCTAACATTCTCAAAGCATCACCACTGATCGTCTCTATGTGATCGTGAAAGATCGTGAAGATACTTATGTGTGCTAAAAAATTCACTTTACTGAATGGTGATGGATGGCGAAGTACTGTTAGCTGTACGGAGAGAAGGCCGTCATTGGATAGAAAGTTGAATGTAGATTTCAAGTACTGAGATGTATGGGGATTGTAAAGGATTTTAAATAGAAATAAAACATGAAAGTTATGATTTTCCAACGAACTTGGGACAATGGATTTTACTTCAAGTGCAAAAAATCTTCCAGATCTAAAAAAAAATTTTATTAAAGGTTAAACATATCACAAGCCAAAATATACGAGGAAGCCCAAGAAATAATAAGAAAAATAATTTTACTAAAATTAAAAAATCTATACAAGAAAATGTTTAAAGATTTTTCTGAATGTAAGGATCTAATTCTTGCTTCAGTGCTTTTCATTTTACTGGAAATTTGAAAATATTTTAAGTGTTTCCTGGGAGCCCTAAAATTTCATCAGCTCTAAGGACAGATTACACTAAAAGGTCATGAATTTTATCTTAAAAGGTTACAATATAATAGCACAAAGGTAAGTTTGACAATGATTAATAAACGAGTGTAAGGCTTATAAAATATTTTTACCAGGTTATTATAAATTAATTATTAATTAATTTTTAATTAATTAATTAATATTTATTCGTTATTAATTAATTAAACCCACATAAAATAATAAAACAACCGGTAGTATGTCTGCGACTCAAATAATTTTCATGACGTGGAAAAACTGCTGCGAAAAATATTTAATTTATGTATATTATATTATGTACTAGCAACATAAATGATTTACATCAGTAATCTTCAAAATAGATGGAATAAATTGCTTTCGTTACTTTAGTTAAATTATATAGTTGAGTTTAAAACTGTGTTGTTACTCTAGTTTAATTAAATATTATACTACTTGTCAAAGAATTAAGGCTATAATTACGGTCGTTGGACATCGGTCGTTGTTCGTTTTCAAATCTTCGAGAACATTCTTTACATTTCTTGTGTTTGCGAAAAAGTTTCCGTCATTTTCAGACTGTTCTCGACATCTCCCGAATGTTGTTGATAATCCCAGAGTGCTGTGAGGCGTTCTAGAGTATTTCATTGAGTTGTTCCAAAGTGACATATTACAGGGGATTCGGAAGGTGTGCAATTTTTCCTGTTTGCCATTTCATTAAAATATGTAAAATTATGTTACTTAGAAATAAATTTACATTTTTAACAAAGAAAAACTTCCAAGACGGTCTCGTTTTCTTTAGTTAAAGATTGTGATGTCAATTATAATTATCTATTTTAATGAAAAGTAAATAAATAGAAGAGCAAAATTATCGCAAAAAATGACACCAATTTGACAAAAAAACTTTTCTTTGAATAATATTGAACTTGACTAGGGACGTCAAAATACTATTGATGTTGTCTCGTTGTACTGTTATTTTTATTACAACATGATTTTGCGGTAATTTAATTTATTTCATCGACCTGTCCTGAAATTTTAACTTATTTTATTATTCACAAGTGAAAATATTCCAATCAGTGTTAATTTACATTGTGAGTTACGCTAGCAGATTATACTATTCCGAAGCAAAATGTCATACATTGCTAGGGTATTTAATTATCGAGTACCTTATGCACCATGCAACCCTGCAGAACTGTGGTCAAATTGTGTACAATCCACACTGCAACTACTGCAACGCATAGGATTAATAACAGTACAATCATGCTTCAGAGATCAGATCGGATTCCGAGCACTGATGAAGCATGGTTGCGCCGGTCAAGCATAAAATCCAGTGACTCGCTAAACTAAGCGGTGGCATCCACATGAATCCATGGATCTAAATTCAAATCATTGAGTTACATTATAAAGTTGTACGGATATGACATGATGTTATAGAACAGAGTTTTGTTCACAATAATAAAAATGTAATGTTATTTAATAATTACTAAGTATTTTTCTTTTTTAAATTTATAAAATTTATTTAATGTTTCAAGCTTAATTTGAACATCCATTTCATTATACCATTTAATTAGTATATTTGTGTAATGCAGCTGGGAGTTATCATTTTCAACAAAAGTATGTTTATATTATTTTTACTAATTGGATGCTGTCTAACGCAATCCGGTTTTTGTGAATAAAATAACCTTTGTAGATGTCGTTAATGATGTTATTGTGTGCATTGGTATTAAATTTAATTCATTCATATTCTGGGCCCCACCCGATTATTCCATATTGTAAAAATGACTGCAAAAGGGTTAACTGATCTATTTAAGATTATTCGATTTTAAAAATCTCTCTTATTTTAAAGAACACATAGAACATTTTCTTATTTTAAGTTGAATGTAGTATAACAAGTAGTGGTCTGGTGGTCAGTAAGACTCTCGTCCGATGATCCAATTTTTGTTTCAAGCCCCATTCCAGCAGACCAGCAAGTAAGAGCTATTTTCATAGCACAAGCATTAAGTTTAGATTGAAAATAGTCAAACTATTGATATGACATGTATTCCGTGTCGTCATCTTTATTTAAAAAAAAAGTTTATAGCAAAATTACATATAACCAGGGCCGTCCACTCTTCGGGGAAAATTGATAATGTATGGAGACAATGGGATTAAGAATAGGGAAGGTAAAGATGGTATGAAGAGACGAGAGTGGACTGTAAGGTGTGAGAAGAAGGAACTTTTCGACGAACCTTATTATCTCTTGGCGCTCCTTCCAGCTGTCACTCCACCAAGCACTTAAATCACTCGGTTGGAATCAACACACCATAATCCAGTTGTCCGAGGGTGACGAGACAAGAGCACACTTAATGAGAATTTACAAGACAATTTACAGCTTAGGAAGCGAGAATGTCTGACCTGCCAGTTCAACATTGACGCGACACGCATTCCGTGTTCGCGTCTCTATTTATAAAAATAAGCTTTTCATTAATTTATGGGATTTTCTAATCATTTAATTGTTGGTAATTGATATTACTTTTAACAACATGTTATTCTGTGTTATGTTAGTATGAACGCTAAAACTGCAGTGTTATTTACATGCTGGTCTAGTGGTTGTCCCGACGAAGAGGCAGCTACTTCTCGAAATAAAAATCTCTCAGTAATGGTTATATTAATGTACTATTGTATATTATATTTTATTATTAATTAAAGAAGACTTAATAATTTAATATTAAATATACTGTAATTTATCCTCGCGTTTAAGCGTTACAGTTTTGCAAGATGTATGTGTAATAACGAAAAAATAATAAATCAATAAAAAATATAAAAAAAACTGATTGTGTTAAAATTTTGTTAAATGCCTGTAAAAAATAATGCTTTAAATATGAAAAATAATAAAAAATCACGCTTTAATTCAAAATTTGGGTTTATATGTATATGTGCAAGAATTATTGGTCTAAAATCAGATAATTTGGAATCCTTAGAAATATAAATAAATATTTATGCATCTCTAGTTCACTCACTGTACTGTTCACTCAAATAATATTGTATAAATCCAACAAAAAAATTTAAAATTTATTATTTTAAATTACAGATACCAAACCATACATATTTTAGTTTTCTTTTATTTATAATTACATGATCTGAAATGAAAGATCTTTTATATTTCTTCAAAATTCAAGGAGCACTAGGAACATCGCACTGCCACAATGTCAATATTATGAATTATCTCAACAATTCACCCACCAGGAAAAAGGCTTCACAGATAGAGAAATTGGTACAAATCATATATTTTTCAGATTCACATATAATTTTTAAGCAATCCCTCTCAGATAAATTCAATTGTTTGTAATTTATATAATCATTAATAACTAGCCGTAATCCGTCAAAAATGACGGTCCTTTTAAATGCTGGTTCTTAAAGAAAAAGTATTAAAAAAAAGGAAAAACAAGAAAAAAATTATACTTTAAAGAAGTTACAGACGTTACGACGGATGTACGGACGGACAGACAACGAAATTATTATAATTAGAATTGATAAAATGTTACATATGGTCGGTTCTCCTATGTAGTGTAGTGAAACGTGGACTCTGAAGGTTAATGTTTTGAATCTACTGGAATCATTCGAAATGAGGATACACCGGAGAAGGCTTCGTATATCATGGACAGAAATAGTTAGCAATACGGAGGAGCTTCAGAGAGCTGGAGCCTGTCGGATTTTAAAGTGAAGTTTTCTTATTTGTGTCACGTAGATACTACGTGGAAATACACTTGAAATAAATTCTGAAAAGAAATTCAAAAGAATTGACCCATAAAAACAGATTTTATTATAAATCCTTTATATGCCAGGACTCGGTATCCATTTTATTGTACTTTTCTTTTCTCGACTAATTTGTATCACATTAGTACTAAATAAAATTTAAGATAAGCAAAAAAATCATTCCTTCAGTATTTGAATTACTGTATTATAACTATCACTGGAATTTTGACATAACCAGCTTGTTTTTGTAGCAACTTTAAAAAAAATGTTAAACGTGAATTGAATTGAAAAAAACTTGTCTAAAAATGGATAATGTACGTTAATCAATTAATAAATGAGACTTACAGATAAGGTTGATATATTCATGGCCGCTGTAGCGTAATTGGATAACGTACCTGCCCCGATAGGAGGAGAGGAGTGGTTCGATTTTCGGTAGGAGCCAAATATTTTTTCGTTAATTTGATTTATTATTTGTCTTTCTGATTGATTAATAAATTTGGTTTTAAATTTAACCGAACTTTGTTCTGAAAAAATTGCAAATTCACAATAAGAATGTGTTCTTGAATATAATAGACGGGAAGTGTGTTTATTTTCACTTCCAAGATTTCCGCGTTCACAGCTGTGAAGTTAATATAAAGGATTTATAAAAATCATTTCCGTTTTAAGTTTAACGTTCTTTTAACTTCAACGGTGCGAAAAGGAAAAGCGATAATATTCCTCGCTTGAAAAACGCATCAAAGTATATTATATCCGAAGTACTTTTCTTGAAAAAAGATCGTTCCGAAGCAGATTCAAAATGACGACGATCCATTGCTTTATAAAAGATAAAAGAAATCGACACAGGAATGTTAATAATATAAGAATTCTCTCCGGAGATAATATCTTGAAAAGTCGTAAGAAATACCGAAGCCGGGAAGAGTTCAATTCATGCTAAACGACGGCGCCGTGCCGATTTTCGGTAGAAAATCTCAAAACATATTACTCTTTTTTCTTTTTTGACAGCCTGACATTTGTCTCTTTTTCGCGGAAAAAATCCGCGTCAACCGGTGAGGTAAAATACATAAAACGGAGTACCCAACTACATATTTTGTGTAGTTTGAATAAAAGTCGCGAATACGTTTTCTCAGTCGTTAAGTATTCTGACGTCGAAATGAAGGTGGTGCCGTGTCGATAAAGTAGGTAACGTACCGCTTGTACAGGACCTTCCTTTTTTAAACTCGGTAGGAAAGTAATTTCAACAACTCCAGAGATTTGTCAAACTTATGCTAGTGAAATTTTTTTAATGTGCAAATTCTTTAGAAAATTGGCACGTAGCGCAATATCGCGAAATTCAATATCCGCGTATCTAATGTTTATTCAAATGATGGCTGGCTGGCCCGGCTTTGCCCGGGACCATAATTCGGTAAGCATAGAATTGCGTTGACGTCTCTTTTTTGTTGGTTTCGGTACATGTTATAGATAGATAGATAGAAGACACCTTATAGAACTTTCTGAAACTTTCTCTATGCGGAACTTTCTAGAGCATTCATTAACCATCTCTAAATCTTCTGGAATTTTCTAGACTCACTCAACTTCCACATTTATGAATAATGAGCTTTTTAACTGTGTCTAATTTCAAACGTGTAGACTTAAAACATTAAAATTGGCGGCATTAAAATTTTATACAATTACTTTCAAGATACAAAAAGAGAAATATTGCATATTTCAGAATACGACCGTTTATCTATATTACAATCCCCGTGTAAATCATACATTAAGGGTTTACACCCCTTAAGGCATCAAAAAATATGTTCAAATTCAAAATTTTCACGTAAGTATTGCTCATGCGAAATTCTTTTCCTAGCATTGTTTACTGAATACATTGGTAAATATATTAAATTAACAAATTATTCTTAAGATTTGTTCCGAAATGAAAAAGTTAATTATTTTCTATGATGTAGCCTAACAAAAAAAAAGATTTTCGAAAATGCAAATGGCAGTTTGAATTTTTTTTTGTTTATTTTTTTTTTTTTGTTTCAAAAAAAAATTATAAGCAAACGACGCATCACTTAGTAAGATGTGTAAGAATTGGAATAAAATCAGCTTAATATGTGAACTCTGGGCAAATTACAAAAATAACAGCATAGAAAGACTTTGCATACAATATAATGACGCCTTCCGTATGATGTTTGGCCTTCCCAGATATTGCAGCGCTTTCGGTATGTTCATGGTGAGGCGGGTGGCAGAAATGAGGGAAACGATATACAGCTTGAAGAATATCCTTATCCTGGAAGCCCGTCCTATTATTATTAAATGAACATATAAAATTATGATAAAATTTCGAAATGAATATAATAAATGCGTGACTGATATATGTTTTTACATATTATTTATTATGTTTATGTTAGACTTGTATGAAAATAATATTTTAATGGTTTCCTCGTACTTCAAAGAAAAGAGATTTTTCTTTAGTAGACAACAAAAAACACGAATGTACCTTTAATGGGCTTATTATTTTGCGGGTACATTTTATTTAAAAAAATACCCTTAGGAGTACAATGGCGTCAGATAATACCTAAATTAGATTTTTATACTTTTTATATCAGCACTCATATTTTGGAACGAATTAAGTAATCACAGCAATTAATATTTAGGAATCTCCTTTACCTTCATCGGTTCATTTAATCCATAGACAATGGGTGAAATAATGTTCCCGAGAGGGCTTTCAGCCAAACCTTTTAACCTTAAACCCCTCCTCCGTACTTAAGGGTGGTTTTTGATTTGAGGTTACGTAAATATATATTTATAGTTATCTAACTAGAACAAGAACTAATTCTATTATCACATGAATATTTTTGTGATATTTCTTTAATTTTGTATTATAATAAATTGTTTTGTAATATTGAAGCACAAAGTTTTATTTCTTTCTCCTGTCCGAAAGCAAATATCCGAGTAAAATGAGTAATTTCGTTTTCTTAGGAAGATATAAATTAATTCTCTAATAAATAAATAAATATGATGTAAGTACAGGAAAAATAACCTACTCACGATTGAGCTACTTGGATATATAATATATTTGAATATTCAATTTTATATTTTTTAAAGTAACATGCAGTACTATAATTCACCGGTCTACAGTGCCATTTTTATAGTTAAACTATATTAAGAAAATTTTATTCGAATAAATAGTTAAACTATTAGAAAACTGACTCTTTAGTTTTTAACTTTATGCACAAAAATTCAACCACGTAAAAATCCATACCAAAGCCACACATGCCCTAGGTTGCAGACTTTAATATATTTCATCACAACATAATCACCAATTTAATTAAACATAAAGGCTGTTTATCCGAACGATTTTCGCTTTTTTACTAAGCCTGATTAGTTCCTGGATGAAAAAAATAATTTTAAAGGTCATTTTCAGCTTGCAATTAACACCATAAATATGTGATAAACATGATAAATCACATAGTTTTACCCACAACCTGCCGGATTCTTGCGATTAGTACTGGAAGGGTTCTTTTTTACGATAATTTTGAACTGCGTCGATGTTTCATTTTTAAAAACCACTCCTTGCCTATCCAGAGCAGCCTTTTTACAAAATGTAAGTCCAGCGCCCACTTAAGGGATAGACCCATCTGGCTGCAGAATATTAACGCGCTATTTGAATACTGAGCAGGTGGAAACGAAATTGTAAAGACTCCCTGACCTCGGTCAAAGCACTTTAGTTCCGGGTAAATTAGGCCCTAACGAGCGGCTGTAGGATGTACGCTTTTCTTTACAACCTTCTTAAACTAATCATCAGCTGTGGTCTTGGCCTTTCAAGCATTTTACTATATTGCTCCCCATTACGAGCCATCTTCTCCAATTTTGGATATATAAGATAGATGATGTGTATATGTCATTGAAGCTATTGCTCCATTCTAGTATGCACCAAGTAATGCACCGTGTTCAGCAATGACATTGGTGACTGTTTTTCTGTCATCTTATCCACATGAAAGATCACAAAAGACACTATACCCCTTTTTTCAAATAATATTGAATCTTTATTTTTTCCAACCAAACAAATGAAGCATATTAAATTATCATTTGTATTTATCTTACTAATATTATTTCATTTTTATTTTCTAGTGTACTTATTACTAATTGCATTAAGATTTTTGATTTTCATTATTTTTTGTAATTTTCTTATGTACTGCTATGCTATTTCAACAATTTGTGTAAAAGTAAATGTAAAAGCCCAATATAGGGCGCGTCATAAATAAATAAATAATAATAAATAATTATATGTAATTAATTCACTTAACACAATGTGTTTTCATTATCACTATGATTATTGGTCTACAACTCAATTGTGGATCTTGGTTTACTAAAGAATTTCCCTCCATTGTTTTTTTAATCTCTTCACTACTGAAATTCTACAAAAAACATATTATTGAAAGAATTGACGTTGCATCTTAATTTAACACTTCCCTTATTTCCGTGTCCAGTTATTCTTATACTCAATGACCTCAATGATTGCTGTTTGCTCAACTAAAAGTTTCCTATTTTTTATAAATATTAAGTTCCTTATTTTTTTTAACATTTAGCTCATTATTTTAGCATTTACGTCATAATCCATTTTTAAAACTGTTCTTAAAAATATAGGCATAAAATTTTCCTTTCAAGAGTGTCGACACTCATTTAGTCAGCGTTTGCATGCATGCATGTGTACGTTTTGCGTAGTATGATTTTCTTCAGAACGAGAATTTATTTTATTTATTTATGCGGGTGAGAAATAACAGAAATTCACGATATCGTCTTGCCCATCATTGCAATAGATATAAATTAAAAATTGACTTTAAGTACGTAACATAAGTATTTCTGTGAACGCCTGAAACGTATAAATTAAAATCTTAAATTAAACACTTTATTTTGACTCGTTTAGCTGTTTATTGTACGACCACGGGTAATTTCAACATTCATACAAAGCAATATTATTATATGGATAATCAACAAAACCAGAGCACGGCATGAGGCTTTGATTTTCCTGAAAATAAAGGCTGAGGCACGAATGTGAGCAACCACCCTATATCTATACTACGTTTATCTCGCGAGTGTAATCAATTTTGAGGGAGGAAATGTTTACAAACTGTAATTAAGCTATCTAATTTGAGTCGAGTAAATCATTACAAGCATGTAGTATCAGAGTTGTCATACATGTATAAAATACAACAGACTTATATTTAAATGTGTATTATTAAAGCAATATACATATACTGTAACAAACTAAATGCGACAAATTCTGTAAGTACTTGGGTGTCTTTATAGATCAACAATTGTAATTTAATATTCATATAAACATAACTGTAAACAGAGTGCGAAAAATGATATATATTTATAAGTTTGCGCAACATTTTAATGATTGAATCACTTAGAACATTATATTATGCTTTTTTACAATCCGTATTACAATATGCAATAATATGTTGTGGTGGGGCTCTTATAAAAGTAACTTACAGATTCTTAAAATAACTCAAAAATTAATTATTAAAATAATATTTTAAAAAACTAGAACATCCCCTACCCATATACTTTTCAAAGAAATGAATGTTCTAAAATTAGACAGATTATACAAAAACACTACAATATTACAAATACATAAACAGACATTCATTCAACAAAATATAAATACATCACAAACTCATAATTCTCATATACATAGCCAAAGAGCGCAAATAATAGGATGTTTAAACATTCCCAAATACAACAATACAGCCACATAACACTTTTACACTTATATAGGTTAAATTTTTCAATAATTTACCAATAAATATCAAAACTGAAGAACAATATACATAATTCAAGAAATATATAAAACAAATAGAATAATACATAATCAAAACAAAAATAGTTAGAATTTAAAAAAGAACTGTAGTCCGAAAATAATTTGTATACTTGATTCACTAATATTCATTTTATGATATTTATATTTCTCTCACAATAAGAATCTGTTCTTGAATATAACGTATAAAAAATGTAAAATTCACTGTCACTGTAACTGTACTTATTTTATTTTAAATAAACAATTTCAAAAAAATATATAATAATGTAATGCGCATGTTTTAAATTGATTGTCGGTTTCTAAAGAATAAGTATTTATTTATTAAAAAAAAAAAAAATTAATTTAATTATTATTATTATTGGAATAATAACATAATTTGTTGGGTGAGATTTTCGTCGTGAACATTTTTTATTTGGACCAAACTCCTGTAGATCTTTTGTCGTTGAACCAAATTTCCGTGGATATTTTGTTGTTGGACCAAAAGTTCGTGAACCTTTTATAGTTGGACCTTATCTCTATGGGTATTTTGTCGTCAGACAAAATATACGTGGTCCTTTTGTCGTATAATATAATTGTAATATTAATATTACTTATAAATAAATAAGTATAATATTAATATAACTTATATATAAATACATTTTATTAATGTTTCTTCTTAACAATCAAGGTAATTATAGTTTGTAAAATAATATTTTTTTGTGCGTGTACATTTTTGTACGTACGTTTATTTATTTGCGTTATTCTATTCAGATATTATATTTAATTTCACTAGCAGGAAAGCAATCGGCTTCGCCGATTGCTTACTGCTAGGCCCTGCGGGCGGCTATTGTGGCCGCTTCGCGGCCAATGACGGCCGCTCCGCGGCCAGCCATGGCCGCTGCGCGGCCAATTGTGTTTGCTGTGCAGCAAACACAATTGTTTACCTATGCCTACGTCAGCCGCTTCGCGGCCAATTGTATCTGGAAAATTTCCATTTTTGCTATTGTGGCCGCTTCGCGGCCAATGACGGTCATCCCGCGGCCAATTGTGTTTGCTCTGCAACAAACACAATTGATTTCCTTACTGTTACAAAGTTAATAGAATTTGATAATTGGCCGTATTTTGAAGTAAGCAATATTTCTTTTTTTGTTTCTTGACAGTTACTGTATAATATTGTGATGCTGTCAACTCTGAGTTTTTAAGTTTGGCTGGTTTAAAAATAATGAATTCATCAACATTGAGGAGAAAAAAATCAGGTTTTAGTGTCTATGGTAGCTGTCAGTGACAGACAAAATTTCAGTGAAAAAATCAGGTTTTACTGTCTATGGTAGCTGTCAGTGACATACAAAAAATGAAACAGCTGTCGAATTCTTCTTTGTATTTATTTTTATCGATAAAATTACAGCGTCTT
This sequence comes from Agrypnia vestita, assembly GCA_016648135.1. NCBI lineage: Eukaryota > Metazoa > Arthropoda > Insecta > Trichoptera > Phryganeidae > Agrypnia > Agrypnia vestita. The sequence goes on along the minus strand of JADDOH010014910.1, from coordinate 933 downwards.
ATTTATTAATAAATTACATATCATTTTAGTTTAATGATTATTGATAAATGAATGTATTTTAAAAATATATCATTTTGTAGTCCATTTCACGACCATCATCTTTAATACTATCCACATAATAAAATGTAAAGATTGGACCTTCTAAACGCCCGAGTACATCTTCGTTAACCAATCGAGCATGTTCATTCTTTGGACACAGTATCGCTCGTTTACTCATTAGGGGAACATCCGCTATAGAATGTACTTCATTATATATGCTTTGAACAACATTTTGACTTACACTTTCATTTGGAATAAGCACTGATGACGCATACTTTCCTTCCACAGGAGGCAGCTTTCCATCGCCTAAATCTAAAAGCCACTGTGTAAATGAATTTTCACCTTCTAAAGCGGGGACATTAGTTTTCAAATTGAAAATAGTAAAATTTTTCCAATGTTGGCTGTTTTTAATAGATGTCGCTACTAACTGACCGCGAGAAGCCCTTCGAGAAACTGGTAGAATTTGTCTAGTCGCCGCCCAAAATGATTACTTTATTGCCAAAAATATCATTATTACCCATTATATCGCGCAGAGTACGTTCAATTATATCTAAAGCTATAACTGGCGTCATCGGTGCTTCATCCCAGATGATAACATCAGCTGCACTTATAAATGCACGGTTCTTGGATGTCACTCTGCATGTTGTGTTATTCTATAAATCAAGAAGTAAATTAAAAGCCATGTGACATGTACGTCCACCTGGTAATAAAATTGCTGATATTCCTGTCCAAGCAACAGATAAAACTTTCTTAGATCTTCCTCTTCAAGTATGTATAATAGTCTTATAAAGGAACGTTTTACCTGTGCCACCAGGACCGTCAATACATTTTTTTGTTTCAGATACATCTGAAATTTTTTACTTAATATACTGTCGAAAGCACAATGTCCTCGAT